>BQNB010013047.1:0-77946 GCA_026074375.1 Tanacetum coccineum | reverse complement strand
GTAAAAATAAGTTAAAAAGCTATAGAAAAAAGATTACAAATTACTTTATTTTTTCGCCAAAAAGTGTCGCTAAAAGGGGTGTCGACCGAAATATATATATTTTTTTTATATCAAACCGCTGCGTATATGTTTCTATCAAACCACCGCTTTGAAATCAACCAAACCGCCTCCAATTGATTGAGCAAACCGTTGCCTAACAGGCCAACTCGCCACCAATATCTTACTAGGCAAACCGCCGTGGTTTTGAAATAACTCGCTGCCTAGTTTTGTTAACTCGATGGATCAATAAAATAATCAAACCGCTGTCTATTTGTTTTGTTCAACCCGCCGTGAAAGCAAACCGCTGTGATAAGCAACTCGCCACCGAGGGTCCAAACCGCCAGGGGTTCTTTTCATATTTTTCTATTAAAATATTCAAACCGCCTTGGTACTTGTCAACTCGCTGCCAATTCCTTTGAGCAACTCGCCGTTTAGCAACTCGCCGTTTAGCAACTCGCCATGACCTGTCAACTCGCCACGAATTTTTCTTATTATTAAAGTCAACTCGCCACTGGTCAACAAACCGCCGCTGACTTTTTTTCCTAAAAACGTGGATCTTGTCCCTATGCTTCCAAACCGCCGGCTAGAGATATAATTAAATAAGCAACTCTCCACCAAGAACACTAGAACGAATTTTGCCAAAATCAATCCATATGAACTTTTTAACTACGAAATAAGCTAGAACTATGTAATAGTAAGAAGATATATGAAGATTAAGCTTCCTATAACGTGTATTTCTTCCTGGATAAAAAAATACGAAGCAACTCTCCATGAAGAACACCTTACTTTGTTTGCTTATAATTCGAGCTAGGAGCTTGTTTAACACACGAAATTTGAAGCACTCTAACCTTTTGATGTGTAGACCAAGTAGAGAGCAAGATTAACCAACAACCAAGCCCAAATAAAATTTTGAGCCGTGAGCTATTTTCTTCAAAAATAAGCCACGAATTTGAGCTTATTTAACCATAAGAATCAATCACGAATTCAAACCCGCTCTGATACCAATTGTAGGATCGTTTATTTCATAACACGGTGATGATTCTTGTGATTGGGCTAGTTTCTAGAGAGAGAAACACATAGAGAGGATTTCTAGAGAGAGAAATGTATGTGTTTAAATGGAAAATGATTATGACTAGCTTGCCTCTTCCAAAGTTGGAAGAGGCTTATATAGTTCTTACAAAATACCGGGTATTAGTACCCGGCATAAAACCGAAAGACATACGATTAACTATTAAACTACGAACTATTATAAACAATAAATATACGGGGTGACCGAGTCTTTTACTCATATCTAACAATCTCCCCCTAAGGGAGGTCACCCTTGAAAACACTAGACTTAAGCTCTTACAGCTTGCAGTCTTTTGATTCTTCATGTTACATCTAGTACTTTGTTGTAGTGATCTTTAGATAACAATTGAGCTTGTTCACTTTGACTTGTTTTGATTTTGATCATGAGCTTTCTTGAGATCATCAGCCAAACTTAATCTCTCATCATCTAGTAATTTATTGCCATCTTGTGCACTTGTGAAGAAGAATATGATATCAGAGTTTGCGGAAGCTTTGACACCTTTATGAGATCTTTCATAACTTCATAACAAGTGTAGGTCGTGTCTGAGCATTCGGTTATTAACTTGACATTACTGGAACTGGGTATCTCCATCTCCATCTCCATCTTTAAATGATCCTGTAATGAAACAGTTAGCAATAAAGAGAAAATTGATTTGAAAAATCAGTCTAAGTGTTAATTATGAAAATATTTTGTAACACTTCGATAGTTTTGATTGGTTGTCAAATGTTCAATAACCGTCAATTCTTATGCTGGAACAAGTTTGATTCACGTAGAATCGCACCATCGTTTCTTTCCAGTTGACACAAGTTTGATTCTTGTAGAATCGCACAAGTCACCTACCTAGAGCTTGTTTGATGTAGGCTCTAGCAGGATTTCCATCTTCATAGTGAATACCTTCGTATCACTCGGATGTTCTGGCAATATCACAAGGATAATGCGTAGGACTCTTAAGATAACCTTGTTTCCACAGTGTGTGAAAGACAAGATAAATGGAAATGTGTCCTAACGAGATTAATTGATGATCTCTTGGCTCTAGACTCGAAAGTGCGCTTTGATATTAGTGATCGGAGGCTGGAGCTGACTGCCACCTTTTCAATACCGACTTACTCGGAGTGAGTGAGACAGTAGATTGCATGTTTAGTCTCCGTGACAAATGAGACAAGTTTCTTTCAAGAGAAACTCGAATGGCTGGGAAGGGTTGTGCATTGCATCACTGGGTCCATGATGTCGTCTTCAATGTCAGCAATCAACTTGTGATTCTGACAGCATATGTATTGACCCGGTTTCTGCCTTAAGTGTATGGAGGGCTTCTTTCTTTACACCCTTTATCTGTACAATTCTTTTTCATTCCTCAACCCCTTCAGTGCTTACCGAGACTTCATGACTAGCACCTTGTTGGGTATATTCCAGTACTAGCTCCATCTCAGTCGGCACTATTCCCTTGTTCTCACATTTACTCCTTTTAATCATACCTAAGGACTTCTGTACTAACTAGTGGATTGTTTCCGGGGTAGACCCTTCCGCGTTCTTGGCCGGATCATTGGAACGTTGTACCTACCTTTACCATCCTTCTAACTTCGTTAAAAGTTAAATACTGGTCAGTCTTTTGGTACTGTTCACCTTGCCATAAAATCACTGTTGAAAAACTCAATCAGAGTCTTATGAGATACTATCCAAAGTGTTTAGTAGTTCCCCGATAGTTTTTTGCATTTTAGAAAAAGCTCCCCCTCCATCACTTGAGCATCGGTATTGAATTGTTTTGCACATGGGGGTGGAGGAATACACCTGAGAACCTTAGATGTATGTTCATCTTTTAGTTACAAGCTGTGTATGAAACATTTTAATGTCTCCCTCAATCGTGAGGGTATTGTGTTAGTGTTAGATATGATAATTTTTATAAGATTTTTTCGTTAATACTCAAAAAACCTAGTTTTTTTTTAAGTATTTAATGAAAAACTCATCGAAATTTTACATACCTGACCACTATAACATCAAATTCCATACAAACTTTGAATGTACAGATGTTTGTTGCATTACGATGATATGGATCTTATCATTCACTTCTCTTTTAGTTGGTAGCAATATCTTCGAGTCTAGTCTTCCACTAATGATGCAGTCGAGATTTTTGTTTCTTTTTACTTTCTCCAAATTTCTCGATGAACTATAGGTTTTTGTAGGTGGAGGTGTTGGTGGAAGTGTTGATGTTGATCAGTTGTCTCTGTTACGGCTAGAGGGAAACATCAGCTGATGCAGTTGAGAGCGCTGAGATTTTGGTTCCTTAGCTTCTTTTGTCTCTCAAAAGCCCGGTTACACTTTTCCAATCGGCATCAGACATTTAAATTTGAACAACACTCTCCTCTCAATTCGATGAACCCGTTCTTTATAGAAAGAGCAGTAGTATTGATTGAGTGTCCAAATTGTCGGATATTGATTTTCAAACAACAACATTTTACCACCTGCTGTGTTAACACAATTAATTTTGAAGATCATAAGAAAAAAGATTTGGTTTTCAAACAGGAAGATTCTCTTTCCTGAATTAAGAAAAATGCTCTGAAACTGTACATTAATCCAAAATTGCATGGATTATAAAGTTAAATCCATGCCCGAGTAGAAAATTAGTAACCCGTGGTTGAACGTGGTCTTTCAGACGACAATCTTTTTCCTTCAAATGAGAACCGGGTTGCAGTTTGAAGTAATTGCAATCCATTTGTAATTTCCAACATGACTTAAAATATTTTACCAAGTCTATTTTTCGATGTACTTATGTCACTGGATACAAGAGGATACTTCATTTACTCATCCCTCTCTTCTTGAAGGCGTTGTGAGGGTTTCAGGTGTTAAACTCTTCATCCCAAGCCGTGGGAGAAGAAATGCGAATCGCTCTTTTGGTAAAGCTTTTGTAAGGATATCTGCCAGTTGATAATTTGTTTCCATAAAGTAGAGTTCAACCACTCCATTTTCCATTTGCTCTCGAATGAAATGGTTGTCGATATGTCGATGTGCTATTAGATGTGAGTGCTGGGACATTGTGGCAGCTTAACAATGTCACTTTTTTATCACAGTACAGAGGATCCTTATTGACAGAAAGCCGTTATAGTCTTTAGCTGAGTCTCAATCTAAAGGATTTTTGAGCAACAGCATCCAGACATTGCAAGTATCCGACCTCTGTTGTGAGTTGGTCGTGCTTCTTTGCTTCTTAAGATGACAAGCTAACATTCTATCTCAAGAAACTAAGCACTTCCCGTACTTACTTCCTTTTTTTTTTTTTTCCCCTCGAATCCTGACAAATCCGCATGATCCGCGATCTGCATAAGATGTTAGTGATATTGCAATGTCTTCCGATACCATAAGACCCATGTTAATGGTTCCTTTTAGGTCCGAAAGATACGTTTGATTGCTCCAAGGTGCTTTTTGGTAGGCTTAGCCTGATATCTAGCACACATGCAACACTGCGTAATACAAGGTCTAGTCTACTCGGCTGGAAGGTACATTAGGAAGCCAAACCATTCTCTATCTCCGTGTTGGTCAACTAGAAATCACATGAGATCCATGTTAGTTTCAATTGAATCACCAATGGTTGTATCGACAGGGTCAGTGAGATCCAGTCCATATTTCTCAAGGTTTCTTGAGAGCATATTTGCTTGGTTAATAAAGATGCCTCCGGGACTTTGAGAAACTTGTAGTCCTAAGAAAAATGACATTTGTCCCATCATTGACATCTGAAAATCTGGGTCATTTCTTTGGCAATACGTGACAATCGATTATTATGAATCTGCTTGAGCAAAAAGGATGTCATCTACGTATATTTGAACAAGTAGAATATGTTTGCCTGATTTGCGTGTGAATAACGTTGGATCCACGGCACCCTTGAAGAAATTGTTGGCCAAAAGGAACTTTGATAGTGTGTTCTTACCACACCCTTGTGCCTGCTTTAGCCATTAAGAGCCTTCTTCATGCGATGCTAAAACGGATGAGTAGGATTTTCCTAGTCTTCAAATCCTTCAGGCTGACTGACAAAGACTTCTTCTTGAAGATCACCATTCAGAAAAGCAGTTTTGACATCCATCTGGTAGATGATCATATTCTTGGTTGCAGCATTGGCAATGAATATTCTGATGGCCTCTATCCGTGCAACTGGAGCAAACGATTCTTCAAAATCAATACCTTCCTCCTGACGATATCCCTTTGCAACTAACCAAGCTTTGTTTTTCAGTACTACCATATTCTCAAGCTTTACCTTTGTAGCCACTTACACTAGTAACATATCCAAAGATCCATTGAGAGCGATAACCATAACATAGATTGGGTGAGGTACTAAATCCTTAAGACTTTGTCAATTAGTCGATCAAATTCATGAATTTCATCTTGCATGGCTTGAAACCAACAGTCTTTTATCACGGCCATTTTAAAGTTCTTGGGTTCGACTTTAGACAGTTCAGTATGAAAACATCACCACAAAGCATCGGATGCTAACTGTTTTCTGGTAGATTTTTTTGTTACCAGGACGAGAGGGTATTTCCAACGTGTTATCAAGAGGGTGATCTTGGTCCTTTCTGAGTGATCTGGAGGTTGAGTAACTTTGGTTGGTTCAGCCTAAACTAAACATCCCCTGATGTGTAGTCTGTGCAGAACTAAGGTTATCCTGCAACAAGGGTTAACTGTGGGATGAAGGTTCAGCTTAAAATTAAATTGAGGTGTCTCTGATAGTTGGTTCCAACTACAACACCTTGAGGAAAGACCGGAGGATGCACTTATGAGGATGACAGTGAATGACCTGTAGAAGGTGCATCTTGAGCTATCGTTGTAGAAACGAATGTATTTGTAGAAACAATTGGAGCGTTAACTACAGTAGCCGTAGGGACTGGTTCATATCTGGTAGATTGATCAAAGTATTCATCGAACATCGGTTGGAATAAAATCTCCAGATCTTTATATGTTGGTGGAATATATGTAGTTGCAGGGACAGACGATGGGGCGAGCCCTGAATTGAGTTATCCAGGGGTCATCATGATAGGCTCGGGTCCTGAACTAATGCGTACAGGAGCCATTATCTCCTCTAAATCGAGTTTTGAACAGCCTGAGTCCAGATACCAAAGGATGATCTGTACCACCTGCATTTGAAAATAGTGAATTTAGAGGGTTTGGAAATTTCGGATCCCCAATTTGTGTTAGGGTCCTGTCGGTTTAGTGACATTAGTAGTACATGTCACAGGAGCCTAGTCAAAGGACACGTTTCCTAAAGGCAAATTTCTTTCTGATGGGGTCTCCATTGATAACCACATTAGTTTTCTGAGGAAGAATTTCTTTCCTGTGGGTCTCCATTGATAACCAACATTAGCAAATAGTTTGCTCGTTGCTTTCCAAACCTGCTTGGTCTTGTTCAAACTGTTATTAGACAGTTTGCCTTTTGGTTTCCAAATCTGCTTCCCTTTATTCAAGACAATTTTAACAGTGGGGGTAGCATTCACAGAGCTCAAAATATTAACAACACACATTTCATTGACTTTGCCAGAATATAAAACATTTGTTACAAGTTTTGCACTCAGCGAATTCGGAATTCGAATTAATACAACAAAGCTTAGAGTTAAAGCTGATAATCAACTCGATTCACTTTTGTCCAAAAGACTTATTTGTTCTAGGATGGTCTTTCTACTTTCTTGTTATTCAATCTTAGTTGCAGGATCTCTATTGTGCGTTGTATTGCATCTAGGCTTTGATCAGCTTGCACGAGTGGAACTGTCTTACTACTTGTAGAAGAATCACCGGGACTTTACGACGGTTGAGTTTTCTAGTGCACTCCATGTTTCTAGGTGTTATTAGTAGATGTACTGCATGTATCAGTAAAAGTAACTTGCTTTTTCCTAGTTAAAGGGATAGAAGGAGCCTTGCTATCTCTTTCGGTGAATTCTTTTGGGCAAGTGCCAATAACATATTCTATCAATTCCTGAGATAACTTGGTGTATTGACAAGCATAGTTAAGTGCATTATCCAGTGGTTTAACTACTCTAGCTTCCTCTACAATCTCCCTCACTATTTCTACACTCTCCTTAAGATGGTTGATATAGTTTAAATGAGCACTCCTATTGTTCTTAAGGGGATGAAGGATGGGTTTAACATCAATGGCATACATGCCAGGCGCAAGAACTTTTGTTTTGACAGAATTTCTAGTGGCAACTTTCAAATTGCCTTCTAATTGACCCTTTAGATCCTCAATCAGTGTTAACAAGGAAGATGTCTGTTTCCTTAGTGCTAGTGCGCGTGATCTTGAAGGGACTCAAACATTTCCTTGTAATGTTGCTTTAACTTTTCTATTTCTGCTCTTAAACGCTCATTCTGTTCAAGAAGATCAGTGACATCGTTAGCATTATAAGGCTCATAATTTCTGTCATTCACATTAGAGACTAGAACTTTTAAGTCTCTAATCACGTTGTCCTTTTCTTGAATCTGATGTTCCAGATTTTTGATCTTAAAGAATGAGTTAAAATCAGGAGCTTCCTGTGATGCTTGTGATTTTTTATTTCAAACATTTTCTTGAAGATGTTGGATACTTTATTGCAATTTAGGTATTCCCTTTCAAGTTTGAAATATGTTTTGACTCATTATGAACTTTAGAATGCTCAGCTTCAAGTTCCTAGGACACCGTGATTTTTCCACATCAAACAACAATTGATTCGACAAACAATTAGCAATCAGATTCTCATTTTCAATGAGAAGGTTTTTCTTTACAATTTCAGCACATTGCTTGTCTCCGACATTCTGATCCACCTCATCTGACATTTGATCAAAAATTTCTTCCATTACTTTAACTTCTTTAAAGAGGGCCGTTTGAACTCTGCAAATGTTCTTTAAGAGTTTTGAAAAAATGGAATAACTTCAGTGATGGGTAACATCTTTTTGTTTGTTCAAACCTCTTTTTCCCCTTCTGTAACACTGTTGGTTGATTCTTTTTGCAAGTTTTGTCAAATTCCGTAAAAAGTTGTGTGAGTACATAAAGATTAATATTCACTTGACTTTTAGTTGGAAGAATTGGGGACAAGCTTGACAGGAGTATTGGGTGGATACACTGTCAATGCTGAAAGTGGTTTGGAACTGAGGTCTCAGCCTTTTTCCTGTCATTATTATCTATGGGACACCTAAAATTATCTGTTCTCGGGAGGTCAGATTCTTTGTGGATCAAAGGTTGCAAGAAGGTTCTCTCCTCCCTCTTACGAGTAAATTGGGGTGGGGGGGGGGGGGGGCAATCCTAACTTTATTTTCCACACATTGAGGGCTTTGCATTTTCTCCATCATTCTTTTCCTAGTTATCTCAGCCATATCACGAGTGTCCTCTGAGTCATGCACAACAGGACGTGCATGATTGGACATGACTAATACATGACCATTATAGAGTGTCTTGGTTGTTGAAGCTAGCTTTGCACGGGTGAGACATAAGGGATTTTTGTAGCCTATCGCTACCTTGTTCTTTTCATCATAAAACGATTTTGGTTTACATATCATGTGAACCGTTTGTACAGATTGATCTTGTTTGTATAATCTATCTTCAACCTTTTCTTTTAGCCTTTTAATGTCTAAAAACTCTTCAAGGAATTTGTCTTCTTTTTGTTTAAAATCCTTTTTCAAAATGATCGCTTCTTCCCTCACTATCTTATGATGGTTAAGAGTAGAACGAAGTTGCAATTGTGCAGAATGAAGTTCCGATTTTAAAGAAGTTTCTTTTCGATTTCGGTCAGAGATAATTATTCTCATTTGTTCATCAATCTTTCGTTCTCTATCAGTTAATTCAAACTTAGCCCGTTGTTCATACACCCCGACCAGTTCCTTATATCTCGCAAGTTCAGAAGTCAATGTGTCATTAACTACTTTAACCTGCTTATTTGCTGACCTACTTTGTACACCCTGTTCATGCATTTCATCGAGAATTGACATCAATGCATCATTTCGTACAGAAGATACATTACTTTGTACAACATGTTCTTCGTTGTCTTCCACATACTGATCATACAGAATAATTTATTATTCCTCGTATAGTCAGCATCAAACGTCAACAACGGAGTTGTGATATACATCGCATTAGCATCTCGTGTACTTCATGTACTTATCCATCTTGTCTACAAAGGTATCATGATCTTGTACCTCAAACGGAGTATTCGAGTCATATGATGGCCCGGCTTCATCGTAGTTTGGTTTGGGGGAATTTTCGGTTTTTCAGATGAAAGATTTACATGACATGGTCCTATGTGGTGGGAGCCTCATCAACATCAGAGTCGAATGCATCGCATTGATCAGCTTCAAAGACATGGTCCACATTGAGTGCCAAATCATCCACATCGTCATCAAAATTGGCGGCATGTTCTCCTGCAAGAAACAACAAATCCTGATCTATCATCCAGTACAGCAACCATTCGCATGAGCATTCATAAGCATCATCGTTCTTTGAAGTGTCGGAATCTTGAGGGACGCTTTGGTTGTGGACCTTCTCGTGACTATGTGCCCGTTCCTTAGCATTGTAGCACATAATGGGTTTAGCTGACCAGGATTCACATTTGCCATCTCTGTTTCTGACCTCCAGCATTCTCCAGCTACAACATTTCCTCTTGCATTGTTTTTTCTCTGAAATGGTCGTCCTTGATTATTCGATCTGTAATCTACCTCAACTCTAACAACAACTCTGTCGTCTTGAACTGTAGCATTGTTCCTTGCGTTTGAGGAAGTTCGGAGTTGATTGTTCGTTTGAGGAAGATGTGCTTTGAATGATTGATTGAGGAGGGCAAGTGTGTTGGTTAGGCTTTCAATCAAGTTATCCGTTGAAGTGCTTCCTGTGTCCATTTGACAGTTATCAACAATTGATGGTTGATTTGAGGATTGTGGAGACTCAGATGATTGTGTTGGATACTTCTGATTTGATGCATTAGACACTTGTGCCAAGGGGTCATCTTAGTAGGTTGAATGAACCTTTCCATCATCATTTGTTCTCATTTGCATGTACCTCATGTTGTGCTTACAAGTAGGCAATACAAGCTGATCAAAGTTAGGAACTCTTTCAAAACCTCTGTTTAGTTTGTCTTTCAGTAATGAATCTACTCCATTCAGGTAACATGTTGTTCACAAACTTAGAGTTAAGCTACATTCTGGACATGGTCATCTTGATGTTTCTCATGTCGTTAATGAGCTTCGAAAACCTAACATAGTAAACATGAATGGTCTCTCCTTTGATTTGACAGAAGCGTTCAAATTCTTCTTTAATTGTGATTCCTGTTCATCCCCTTTGTTAACTCTGACCTTCAGAATCATCTTCACATTATCCTAAATGTCTTTGGCGTCAGTGTAATGGTTGATGAGTGTGTAGATGTCTTTGGTAAACCTTGAAGTAGAATATCCGTTGCACGAATGTTAGCTTTATACTTTCCTTTTTTCAGCAGAAAGGGTTCTGTTAAGACTCTGCACGTTCTGGACTAGTTGAAGTGCACCCTCAGTTTCTTCTTGATCTTCAGCAGGATTTGTATTGAACGTTCCCATTTGAATTGGACCTTTCAGTAATCGATTTCTAATGTTCTCTCCATTATCCTTTTCCCAGACACTTCAGACGAATGCGTTGTTGCAAGATTCAAAGTTCTGTTCTTGTTCAAGCAGTGGTGGGCGTTGTATCGGAACGGCATACCCAAATTATCTTCTACATATTAGACATCTTGATGTATTGGTTATGAATGCAATTAACGTTCACGGGATTTTACAAAATCAATAGAAAAACCGTAAATGAATAATTGGTTGTGATATTTGGTTTGTTGATTTGTTTGAAATTTGGCGCAGTTGGATTATAAAAAATAAATTTTTTCCCTTATAACCAAAATTTAAACTTTGGTTGTATAAAATAAGCTAGATAGGCTAAGGAAAAATTATATTTTACTTAATTTTTCCCGCCAAAAAGTGTCTCATAAAAAGTGTCGCCGAAATAATTTTTACCTTATTACCAGAATTTGAATTTTGAGTTAAAAAATAAGTTAAAAAGGCTATAGAAAAAGATTACAAATTACTTAATTTTTTCGCCAAAAAGTGTCGCTAAAAAGGGTGTCGTCTGGATACATCACCAAACTTTAATCAAACCGCTGCGTATGAGATATTAAGCAAACCGCCGCCTAAGATAACACAAACCGCCACCAAACTTTTGCCAAACCGCTGGCAGAATAAGTGACCAAACCGCCACCTAAAATTGAACAACTCGCCGTTTATTATTTAAAGCAAACCGCCGCTGGTGAAATAAGGCAACTCGCTGGCAAGATTTAACAGCAAACCGCCGTAGAAAATTCAAACCCGTGTCTATCTGTTTTGTTCAACCCGTCGTGAAAGTAAACCGCCGCGATAAGCAACTCGCCGCCGAGGGTCCAAACCGCCAGGGGGGTTTTTTATATTTTTCTATTAAAAAGATTCATACGCCTTAGGTACCTGTCAAACCGCCTTCAATAAGGCAACTCGCCGTTTGATTTTTAAGCAACTCGCCGGCAAGAAAAATAAGCAACTCGCCTTTGACCTGGTCAACTCGCCGGCTACCTTTTCCTAAAAATCCGGATCTTGTCCCTATCTTTTGTCAAATCGCCATCAAGAACAATAATATAATAAGCAACCCACCACGAAGAACATCAATGACGAATTAAGCAAAATTACACCTAATGAGCTCTTTGTTCACGAAATAAGCTAGATACATGTAATACAAAGTGGGTATTTGAAGATTAACCATACATTAACATGTATTTCCTTGTGGATCTTTACAAATGAAGCAACTCTCCACGAAGAACACAAATATAATCCGAATCTTATAAGCTTATTTTTCAATCTAGAAGCTGTATGTCACTTTAAATTGTAACAATCTAACCTTTTGTGTGGCTTAGAACAAGAAAAACAAGATTAACCAACAAGTAAACCCAAAATAAATTTTGAGCCGTGAGCTATTTTCTTCAAAAATAAGCTACGAATTTGAGCTTATTTAACCATAAGAATCAATCACGAATCCAACTAGGCTCTGGTACCAATTGTAGGATCGTTTATTTCATTACACAGGTGATGATTCTTGTGACTTGGGCTAGTTTCTAGCAGACTGAGATACACCTATGAGTGAGATTTTCTAGAGAGAAGTGTTATGTGTTTAAAGTGAAATTGAAATTGGTACTATCTTGCTCTTCCAAAGTTTGAAGAGGCTTATATAGTTTTTACAAAATATCGGGTATTAGTACCCGACTTAAAACCGAAAGACATAGGATTAACTATTAAACTACGAACTATTATAAACAATAAATATACGGGGTGACCGAGTCTTTTACTCATATCTAACATAATGGTTTCATCCAAACAACTATATGGCTATCTGTTTTGTATTGGGGTAAATTCTGTTTTTTTTATTTTTTTATAGCTCTATTATGACGAGTTCTAAATGTCGTTGATGATACTGATATAGTTGGAAAATGTGGAGTTAACAGCTTTAGTAATTTATTTTCCCTTTTGAACAGATGATTCCTTCAGTTGTTGTGAAAGATGTTAAAAGAGACCGTCAAGTTATTGCAAGCTTTAAGTGGTCACGAAAATGTGGTTCAGTTCTGTAACGCATATGTAGATAGTTGCTATGTGTATGTTGTTATGGAATATGTTATACAGGACGCGAATGGGCAAGCATCAAAACCTGCACATCCACACATGTCAAATACAAGCTGCTATGGATTGTTTCTGTTAGTTTGTCAAAATGACCTCGAGCTTTAAATTATTTTTGTTAGTGTACGCTATGATAAGGGATTTTGATAGTGTGTTTGGGATGCAAACTCATATTTACGTAGAAGTGCCACTTGAGAAATTAAATGGTGGCAGAAAGCTTGAACTCAATATGTGCCCTGTTAACACCTCTCCCTTTTCTGATTAAGGAACTTATGTATATATTAGATTCACTCTTTTGTGTAGGAGGTTGAACCAAGAAATAGGCCAACTCAAATTGAGATTATTGAAAACGTGCATAAGGGACAGAAAGGAAAAGGCGAATGGCGTGATTCAAAGGAAGAAAAAGAGGCACTCGATATCGGTTACCTACTATCTCAGTAAGTATACACATTAACGGTGATCGCTTAAGGTGTAGCAAGTAGTGGGAAAACGCAGGCTGTGCATGTGCAAGTATACTTTTCCTTTTTGTGCTATTGGCCTGTTTGCTTTTTTCTTTTTATAATAATTATCAGTCTTTTTCGTTTACAAATAATCACGAGAAATTAATATAAGAAGCTTTCCAAGAACTGTGAATGCCAATTATCCAACTTCATAAAACTTTAGTCTTCAATTTCTCTTTTGCGTGTGTTTTGCAAGTAATTGTGTTTTACAAATGTGTCATCTGTGATGTTTAAACAACACTTCTGCTGCGGCCGTGTGAAATTGTAAATTAACCCGTGTGTATAACCTTTGTATTATTTAAGTATCTCTAATTGTACAGTAAGGGTTAACCCGCTGATGTTCCTTTTGGCCGTGGATGTCCAACGGTCTACACGTAATCAATACTGTTATTTGGTCCTTCCTTTCTCATTTCAGCTTATGCTTTCTAAATTTTGTACTTGCCCTTCATCATCTATTTGTAGTTTGTGATGGTCATTCTATGTGTTAACTAAGAGCACTTTAGCCACTGGAATAATTTTAAAATTAAAAAAATACGTACACACTGGTTCAGTGACCAATTAATTATAGTAAACTATATATATAATTGTATTTTCATTGAAAGTGCAAAGGAAGCGAGTTGACTTTTATGGTCACACATACTAATTTCACGTTTTTGATTGCAGCAGATGGTGAGACTTAAACCATCGGTTTTGCACTCAATTATTTTAAGGAAACTGAATAGGCTGAAATCGCATGTCTCGAAATTTGTGGACCGTGTGACAAAGGATGAAAGTATGTATGGCCCTAGATCAAATCATGTAATGTGATATTTTTTTTTGTTGATGCACCACTAACAAAAAAGGACATGCAGGATTGTGTGTGTGTTAATTTTAGTAGAACGCCCGGGGTTACACTTACCATGGTGGTCACACATACTAATTAACCATGTTCAACGACGGTCAATGGTGGTCAAACATGCACGAAACCTGCAAATTTTTCGGAAGTACCAAAAACTTGTTTTGATCACTTAAAGTAACTGTATAGATAAGTTATCAAAATACTCGGTTATAAGGTTTGGCATGCACACGATTAGATTTTGAAAATATTAATGGAATTTATACTTTCCAAAAGAGTTTATGATGACAACTTTTCTTTAAACCAACGAACTTTCAAAGATTGTATCCGATATCACCCCATATGAAAAAATTTACCGACACGTGGCAGTTTCTTTCCACGCTGGCACCATTTTTTTTAATAAAATTTAAATTCCATATCAACATTCCATCCATAAAAGTCAAGTGTTAGTACAAAGTTCGTGTCGGGTTTAGTAATATCAGAGTCCTTTGTCGGGTCGGGCCTCCAAATGACTTGAATGCCTGATCTTGTACTAGAGCAAGAGAAGTGTGATGATTTCCTACACAATTAAAAGTAAACCGTTAGCCTTACCGCAGGGCGGACCCCGCGATTAAGCTCCGGCGTGAGAGTAAGTACACATGTTTGTCAGAGAATGTCAGAGTGTGTGTGTGTATTAATGATTAGACAGAATGTACCTTTTTGGGGTGTGAAATGACCCCTTTTTATAGGCAAGCCCAATACTAGGGTTTCCTAGTATTTCGCTTGTAACTGTTGGTGGTCGGAGTGGGTCCCTTGTCGGGCAAGGGTCCACGTATAATCGTGTTTGTGGACGCGAGCGTTCTTCCGCAGTCAGTGTTTGTCCGCGGAGGCGCACGAGTGCGGCTTTAAAGATACTCACGTGCGTCTTTCAAACATCCGGAGCGTGGCCGTTGTCAGGCTTAGCAGTCCAGCTATTTGTTGTATTGGGCCTGGGCCCATGTATGTATATTATGAACTAAGCCCAGTAAGCTTGGTGTTCATACTATACGTCATCAAGTCCCCCAGTCTAGTTTGCTTACTGCTCGCGGTACAATTATAGCGTGCAGTAAGCATTAGTAGACTTAAAGTTCCGCGATCGAAGTTTCGTTCATTCCTGCCTCGTTCCGCGTCCTTTGTACTGTTTTGGCAGTTTCTCGTTGGCTGCGTGGACTCTTCGTGTCCTTTTATTTTCTGCATGATTTGACTGTCTGGGTCCCATATCCAGCTGTTACCATCATCTTTTTACTATATTTTTGTACCGTTGATTGAGAAGTGTCTTGCCACGCGTCGCCATCCTACCTTAACCTGACTTAAATATACCATGGGTATAAATAGCCGATTCGTGCCTTACTGTTTCTTTTTTCATCTCTTTCACTCTTCCACCATTGTTGACAAATTTCGAGGTTTTCTGTTGCAGCACAATCTCCGCCTTGTTCTAGCTTTTCTTCTTGTTCAGTTATCTCTTTTTCGTTTGCTAATAATTTATTATGGTAGTATTACATCCTCTATGTGTTCTTACACAAGAACATCTTAATGCCATTTGTGCCAAATATTTTGTTCCTGAGGAAGTTCATCCCCAATTACCAAGCCCTGATGCAACCATGCACGAAAGACCAACTGGTAAAGTTGGAATTTACACCCGATTCTTTGATTATGCCAACTACCGTATCCCGTTTCCCTACCTTCTTCTGTCTGTTCTCACCCATATTACTGCATTCCGTTTTCCTAATTGTCCGTGTTTGGATCTGCCAAGGTTTCTCATTTTGAAATCTTATGCCGTGTTTGCAATATTGAGCCTGATGTTAGCTTATTCCGCTACTTTTATACACACAATTATAAGAATGGATGGTTTGGGTTCACTAAGCGTCCTAATGTCCGCGCTTGCTATTCCAAGAATTTTGGATTCCGTGAAGAATTGGAATGATCATTTTTTCTGGGTTGATGAGTTTGTGGTACCTGCTAATGCCCGGTTTAGTTGGTTTTCTCTTTTTTTTACCTCCGGGTTTCCAATATTTGTACATAGATAGAGCTCCCCCCCGCTTCCCTCTGTAATATTAATGTGGAGCAGCGTTAATACCCTATTGGCCCCGAGCCTCTGTCCGTTCCCTTAGGTACCCCGGAAGAGTTTCTTTGCTGGGTTGGCATAAGCCGTAATTACCTTTTGAATAAAGATACTTATCCCCGCTTTGTGTATGAGGACGGAGAGGGTGGGTTCTATTTTCCGTACGCACTTTGATTATTGCTTATGCTTTTTCATTTTCTTGTTTCCTTATCCTTTTTTCCTGTTGTCTTTTGCAGAGATGGATTTGAACGCCTTTATCCGTACCGCTGATCCCCGCAAGGTGAGGGTTGTTGAAAGGGCCAGAGCTGAGAATGAAAGGCCTATCGTCACCATGGCCAAACACCGGACCGTGACTTTACTTCCGACCACAGTGGCTCGTTCCTCCGGAGAGTTGTCGGCTAGTGTGGAAAGGGAATTTGTTGGAGATGCAGGTACTGGTGATGGTGGAGATCAGGGATTTGATTCCGTTGCGGGTGGGGATAATGTTGAGCCGACCGTGCCTGTCACTGAGCCTGTTGAAGCCGAAATTCCTAGGCCTAAGCGTTCAAAAAAGAAGAGAGTGATCTATGATAGTGAGGGATTGCCCGTCGCTCCCCATCCACCCAAAAGATTAAGGGCCGATTATGGGAATACCGGTAGTTCCGCAACTGGAGGTAAGTCTCTTAGTGCTCTTAACAGGTTGCTCCAAGATTCTCGATTAACGGTAGAACAGGGTGTTCCCGCTCTTCCTACCTTACCCTTTATTACTTCTTCCGTGACAAAAGCATTCCACACCTCTGGGGTAGGGGGAGATCGTACTGACTCCGTGACTGGGCCCTCCCTGCGAACCATAGGTCCTTCCGCAAGGTTCGTAGTCCTTTCTGATTCTTCTCATCACTCAGGCGCTAAATCTGCGGATCCTGAAGTTGATTCTCTTGCCAGGTCTGATGCTCCGGTTATGACTGAAGCTACTACTGTTACTATTCCTACTGATGTTAACAAAGATAAGAGTGCACCGCATCCGTCCGTTTTTGGTTCTTCAAGTTCATCTGAGAAGACGGATCGTACTCTTAGTCTTTTTGCAGGAAGATCGGGGAGTGGTTTTGATGCTGGGAGTATCCGTGCGGAAGAGGCTATAGGTGCCGGCTCAGAGGAAATCTATATTCCTGAGTGGACGGTGACCAAGGGTTTTGGGATGAATGATGGGCGTTTGTGTGCCAATATGATTGATCACTTTACTCCTCCTGCCTTCTTCAAGACTGTCCGCGGAATGGAGCATGAGCAATTATTTACTGAGTTCAATGTATCCGCTGCGCGTAATTTGAGTTTGAGCTCCGAGGTAAGGATGCGTGCGGAGTATAACATCTTGGAGAAGAGGAAATGGAGATCTCTAGCGGAGGAGAAAAATATTTTGTTGGAGGCGAAGGACAAGGAGATTGAAGATTTGAAATCTCAATTGCTTAAGGCCAAGGAGGAGTCCGCGGAGGTAACCCGACTCCGTGCTCAGGTTTCTGGTCTTGAGGCTGCCGAGAGCTCACTTCGAGGCGAAGTTGCTTCCGCCCATGATCACAATGTCCTTCTTGAGCAAGAACGTAATTCTTTAAAGCTAAAAGTGACGGGTCTTGAGTCTATTATTGCTGAAAAAGATAAGGAGCTTTCTGACTTAGGAGCGTCCTCTTCTTCCTTGAAGTCTCAGAACCAAAGTCTTGTTGATCAGGTATGGTTTTTCATCCTTAGCTACTTTCTTCATAATTTGGTGTTCTCCTTTTCTCACGTATATATATTTCTCAGGTGCATGAGCTGGAAGTTTCTTCCGCGGACCTCCGTGAGAAGCTGGAGACATATGAGGGGAGCTTGAAACAGTTAGAAGAATTTCAAGACAATCTCATGGGACCTCTTAGGACTAGACTGGCCGAGATTGATGCTGATTTCACCCGGTGTTGCATGCGCTTTCAGGAGAGTTTCCATCCGCATCTCCTCAACGTCATTGCGGGGCGAAGATGGTTACTAACTCATGGAATGAAGCTTCTTGTGGTTAAGTGTCTTAATTCAAATGAGTATATGGAGGCTCTGGGTCATGCTTTTGGTCGTGCATAAGAAGGATGCAAGAGGCTAAGCCGTAGGGATTGAGCCATAAGGAGCAGGCTTGGCAGATGTTGAACACTGATCTTGAAGCCTATATTCCTTCTGCGGAGGATGACTTTAACTCTGCTATCCGTGATCTCCATGACCTTAACTTTCCGCTTCTTCAAGAGCTTTCCAACAAGAAAGATGCCAGCACTTGGGATATCATGGACCTTCTCCGTTTGGACGACACCGTGGCTGAGACCTTAGGTATGACCGATCTTCAACCCAATGTGGATCAGCTAATGGTTCCCGTCCACCATAAGCGGGATAGGGTCATAATTGGGAGCCAAGCCTTGTCCGTTGCCTTGAATGTTTGTCGTGGGCGGGTGGAGAAAATGGAAAGGAATCTTATTGAACGTCTTCCTTTTTTGAAAGACGTATTTGCGTCCATTGAAGATCCTTTGTCCGCTGAGGCCCTGATTGAACCATCTGCTGAGGTTCCCGCTACTAACGTTTTGTCTACCGTGGTCATTGTTCCTCCTCCTAATCCTTCCATTTCCGTAGAAGATTACGATAACCCTGACCCAGCGGATGTGGTTCCGGAGAACACTACCTCAGGGTTAGAGCGTGAAGGAAAGATTGATTCTTCAGCCGGGGGTGGCCTCACTTTTTCCCAATTGGATGACGAGGCTAGGGATGCTGTTTTATGAGTGTATTTGTTTTTCCTCCGCGGTCATATGTAACCTCGCGGCTTCTTTTGTAATTACAATATTATGGTTACTTACAGTTCATCTTTTTATGGTGTATACCGCGGCCGGATGTGGCCTTTTTTTCGTATCTTCTTGTAACCGATTTCACAACAATTTTTGGATATATCCGTTGTATATAAATGTTGTTGCTATCTTTTTATATCACTTGTGATACCTTTAGTAGGATAGTCTTAGGAATGTATGCCGTGGCCGTATGAGGCTTTGTTGTAAATTGACATTAACTTTGTAAGTTTAATATCTTGTTCGTACGGATTCGTTTAGGTCCGTACCATAACACGCTTTTTGGTGCTATGTTCGCTATCTTCTTTGTCTATTTACAGTTGTAGTTCATAAATAATTAGTCTTATGAATATTTGTGGGTTATTCTCCCGGTGCCGAGCTTGCAAGACCTCTTACGGCCTGAGCAAATTTTAAGGTTTGCTCCAACCTTTTATTATACGGATAATAATTTTGTGGAGCAATACTCCGATGCAGCATGTTTTAACAATTAATATAACTTTGGCAAAGTAATGATAATTTAAAATTAAAACTTGTGAGGTAGCTAATCCTCACTTTTTTCAATTGAAATTCCAAAATATTAAAAGATGCGAATAAATACAGAATTGCCCTTCGAAGCATCATGTGCCAGGCGAATTCTTACATTTCGTTGTATATAACTTTTTTTGAAGATACAAATGTTCCATGTCCTCGGCATGTCATTTCCTTTGCGGTCTTTTAGTTTGTAAGCTCCCTTTCCAAGCGACTCTTTAACTTCATATGGTCCCTCCCACTTGGGTCCGAGTTTACCTCCGTCCTTGGCATGACTTGCTTCATTGCTGCGGTAGACCATTTCGCCCGGTTTGAAGCTCGTTCCGCGGACTCTTGAGTTGTAATATTTTTCCATCTTTTTCTTGCTTTTTGCTTCTTGTATGCTCTTGCTCCCCTTTCTTTTTCTTATCTATTAGGTCTAAGTGGATTCCCTAAAGCTCGTTTTACTCTGGGCGTGTCCACCCCGCGGTTCGAAGTGTTGGCAATGCCTATCTCCCGCAGGATGACAGCTTCCGTGCCGTATGTTAACGAGAATGGTGTTTCCCCGTTACTTGACTTGATCATTGTACGGTGAGCCCATAGGACATGCGGAAGTTCTTCTATCCAATCCTTGCTTCTTTCATCAAGCCTGGCCTTTATTCCTTCTCCTAGGCTTCTATTTGCTCTCTCAACTAGACCATTTGCTTGCGGATGTTTCACGGAAGCGAAGCATTGGCGGATGCACAGTTTCTCACACCAATCTTTGAATGGATTATCACGGAACTGCTTTCCATTGTCTGATATGATCTCCCCCGGTAGGCCAAATCTGCAGACAATGTTGTCCCATACGAACTTTTTCACTTGATTACCGGTGATTGTTGCGACGGCCTTTGCTTCAATCCATTTAGTGAAGTAATCAATAGCAACAATTAAGAATTTGACTTTACCTGGTCCTTCCGGGAAAGGTCCGGCTATGTCTATCCCCCACTTATAAAATGGCCACGGAGACGTGATGGGGGGTCAGGTTCTGCTGCGGATTTCTTGGGACGGGACGGTGTATTTGACAGTCAATTGCATTCCCTTATCAAGTTTCCTATGCATCCATATCATTGTCAGGCCAGTATATCCCCCGTTTGGCTTCTTAGCAACTACCATCCTAGGGCCGGAATGCATGCTGCACGACCCCTCATGTATTTCTCTTAAGTGCTAGTTTTGCTTTGCGTGGTTCCGAAGCACCGAAGCCAGCCCTAAAAGGACTACTTGTATAAGGTTTCGTTGATCATGGCATACTTGGCCGCTTTCCCCCGTACCGCTCTGGCCTTCTTTTTATCCTCCGGAAGGATTTCTTTTGTCAGGTACTCAGATATGGGTGTCATCCATGTATTCCCTTCTTCTTCTACTATGTCAAGAATTTCCTTTTCATTTATGGATTTTACCTTCAATTCTTCCACGAGCACCTGTTTGTTAAGATGCGCGAAGCTTGTGGACGCGATCTTGCTCAGGGCGTCCGCTTTCTTGTTTTCACTTCGTGTTATTGTTTATGAAAATTCCTGAAAGCCTTTGCCAATGTTTTTACTTTTGTTAAATACTGAACCATGGCCTGATATCTATTGGCGATGTAAGCAGCCGTATAACTTATTGGCCACAAGTTTTGAGTCAGAACATTGCTTGCAAGTTCTTTACACCTATTTTTTCTGCGATCTGGTGACTGGCTATTAGTGCTTCATATTTGGCTTCATTGTTTGTGGCCTCGAATCTAAACCTCATGGCATATGTAAATTATGTCCCTTCCGGATTCTTTAGTATTAGACCTGCCCCGGAGCCGTCTACGCAGGACGAGCCTTCTGTGAACAGCGTCCACGGCTCCGTAGTACTTCTCTGGTTCCGTCCGCCATGAGTTCAGTCGAAAGACTCTTCTTTCCGGATTATCTCCGTCTTGAACAGAGTTGCTTTGAAATCGGCTTTGATTTGTTATTACAAACCGACCGTTGGTGCGCCTGGAAGTATCCTTTTCAATCGTTATTGCTTGCACTGAGCAAGGCTAACACCAATTTTTCCATAGGGGTATAGTTGACTTTCGGGCCTCGTAGAGTGCGGCTTACAAAATATACTGGTATTTGCTTGCCTCCTCTGTCCGTCATCAAGACCGCGCTGATAGCTTCTTTTGCTGCAGCCAAGTATATGATTAATTCCTCATTTTCCTTTGGTGCGGTTAGTGCTGGAAGCTCTGCAATGAGTTTTTTCATCTGCTTGAAGGCCTCTTCGGCTTCCGGTGTCCATTGAAAGTCGCTCTTCTTTGGCATTTTGTCTCAAGGTTTTTTGAAAAAAGAACATTTTCTGCTGACTTTGACAGTAATCTGTTTAAAACTTGCTAATTTTCCCATTTAGCTTCTTGCACGTCCCTTGATGCATCCGAGATGGTAAGCTAAGGACATGCGTCTGCTTTTCCGGACATGCACTTCAAACCCGTTGTGCTTACATTATAACCTTAAGAACATCCCTTACCCTGCATTCCGAAGGAGTCATTTCTTTGGTTCAATTTCATGGTTATTGCCGAAGGGTTTTTGAATGTTATCTTGCTAGTGTCTCGTGATTTCTTTTCCGTGGTGGCTCTTTATTAACCAGGTCATCGACATTACCTCCAGTTACGCTCAATCGCTTTGGAATGCATATCCACCTAATCACTGATATGTTGACCCGGCGTTTTTTAAACCGAACGGCATTTTAGAATATGCAAAATATCCCTTGGCTTGTATGAACGCCGTTTGTTCTTCATCTCTTTTGGCCATCTTAATTTGTGGACGCCCTTGTATGCATCTAAGAAGTATTTGAAAGAATACCCACAGAGGGACTCCACCTTCCAGTCTATTTCTGGTAATAGATAACAATCTTTGGGGCATGCGTTGTTAAGATCCTTAAAGTCCACGCACATTCGCTAAGTTCCGTCAGCTTTTTTGACCATTACCCGGATAGAAACCAACTGTGATAGTGGACCTCCTTCATTATTCCGGCGTCCACTAATTTTTCCACCTCTTATTGGATTACCTTATTTCTTTCCGGTGCCTGTCCTCTTTTCTTTTGCCTGACTGGTGAATATCCCTCCCGGATATTCAAGCGGTGTTCCGCGATGTTTCGTGGGACACCCATCATGTCAGCTGGCTTCCACGCGAAAATATCCAAGTTTTGTTTGGTGCCAAGGAACATAGTTCTTTACGCCCTTTTTCGGTTAATGTTGATCCTATGGCAACTGTCTGTTCGGGGTAGTCCGGGTGGATTGCTATGTTTATTTTTTCTTCCAGCACTTGGTTTACTGCGGGAGGTTGGATACTAGGTCCGGAGATCATAGCGCATTCCATAGGAATAACCCTACTACTCCGTAACGTTACCGTACCGCCTTCAACGGGAAATTTCAACATTCCGTGCGCTATTGATGGTACAACGCGGATTTTTCTTATGCCCGGCCTTCCTAATTATTCGCATTGTGTTGGATGGGATCTGATAACCATAGAAGTTAATCCAAGCGGAGGTGGAAAGTGTACTTCATCCACCTATTTTTACTACTAGCAAGGCTATCTTCCACACCAGCGGCCAAATGGTCTCTCGCTGAATCCGATAAGGTGAGTTGGCGAAAAAGACAAATATGCACCATTTGATCCCTTATCTCTTTGCGGAGTTTTACGAAACAATGTTCATACAAGACTTCTGAGGATGCTCCACCATCGATGTATACCCTATGCACGAAGTGTCCGCCCATTTCGACTTCAACGACCATCGGGCTCTCCGTCCCGTCTTCTTCGCTCAAAGGTGGGAAAGACATTGCCGTCTCCGGAGAGAAGCTCTGGGTAATCCTGGGCTTGGCCACTCTTTCCCATGGTTGGATCATCAGTATAGCCAAAGGTTTATCCTTTCCGGACCGCCTCCGCTTTGTTCGTGCTTTCGGGCTTGTCTTCTGTTTTAATTCCTTATATGAATGCGACAATTTTCCGGTCCTTGGATCATTTTGAGTATATATTGTTATCTCACTGCATTCATCATTATCGTGTTATGGTCCCGTGTCTGAATGAAATTCGCAGTATTTGCTTGGATCCCTTTTTTCCACCGGAGTTACCATTGGGGGTGGGGCTTTGAACTTTCCTTTTTCCAGAGCGAAAATTTCTTTTGGTGTTTTAGTGAGGAGTGAAAATCTATCTGGTTTACGATCCGGTCTTTGTTTATTTTTGAAGCCTTTCTTAAAATTTGGTTTGTCCCCCCCCCCACCGCCCCCCCTCTGACAGTTTCCATGATGAAGACGCTTTCCTCCGGCCGTGGCTGAGCGCAGCGACTTCCCCTTGTAGGAAAGACGTAGTCATTCTTTACATATCGTCCAACAGATCTCGGAATTCCTTTCATAAAACGCTTGAATTAACCCTGGGTGAGTTTTATTCCGGCATAAACGCCAGATTCTAATGGCATCCGGAGCTCCTTCTTACGCCAGGACTTTTGGCCTTGTATCTTTCCATGAAGTCCTTCCTAATTCCCCGTCCTCTTTTGCTTGAAGTATGTATCTCTACCTGTATCCTTGATGTGCTTTTTTTGTTGAAGATAATTTTCCCTGATAAGCGTCCGTAATCCTTCATAAAGCTATCAATCACACTCATGCTTTAGGTAGTTGTCAAACCAAACTCTGCAATCTCAGGGAGGGGTTTTGAGTTGAACATTGACACCATGGTCGACATTGCCACCCTTCAGTTTTTTTTTTTTGGCGGCCGATTGAAATAACTTTAGAGATCTTATCGGATCACACGCCCGCTTCCGTCGTATGTTTTGACATGGCTGGGCATCCTAGTCCTCGGGAGACTAAAGTGCCGGATCCGAGGTGTGAAAGGATTTCTTTCCTCTCATGTCCAAGGTTGATAGAGATCATCTTCATAGGTGCTTGATTTCTGCCTTCTTGACTTAGATTTCGAGTGACCCCATTCACTATCTTCACTTTCTGAATATTGGCTAGTCGTATGAGATGGTGTCACCTTTTGTTGACGCCTTCTTGCTTCTACTTCAGTTCTTCTTGCTTGGGGACTTCGTTGACGACTACTGGGACGTGCGGATGTAGCTGGCTCCTTTCTTCCCAACCTAATAAACACGCCTCCTTCTTTCTGTGGCCGGGGCTGCGGAGAAAGGGATCTGTTCTTCTTAAGCCTTTTGAAAACACTGGCGTGTGGCGATGGGCTTCGGGAATACCTATCTCCGCGCCTTCTTCTGGATTCTGTTCGGGCAGTTGGTGTCTTGGATTCAGAGTAGTGCGATTCTTCGTGGCTTCTTATCTTAGCTCCGGACTCTTCGCCATAGATCAGTCGAGCTTTTACTGCGTTGAGTTTGTCTTTCTGCTCTTTTTCTTTTTGCATAAAGGGTCAATGTTATAAAATACCTACGAAGTTTCAAAATTGTCCCGACTTCACCAACGAACTAAATTTCGTACTGTCTAGACCAACGAACTTTCAAATATTGTTCCGATATCACCCATATGATAAAATTTTACCGACACGTGGCAGTTTTCTTCCACGCTGGCACCAGTTTTTTTTTAATAATCATGTAAATTCCATATCAACATTCCATCCATAAAAGTCAAGTGTTAGTACAAAGTTCGTGTCGGGTTCAGTAATATCAGAGTCCTTTGTCGGGTCGGGCCTCCAGATGACTTGAATGCCTGATCTTGTACTAGAGCAAGAGAAGTGTGATGATTTCCTACACAATTAAAAGTAAACCGTTAGCCTTACCGCAGGGCGGACCCCGCGATTAAGCTCCGGCGTGAGAGTAAGTACACATGTTTGTCAGAGAATGTCAGAGTGTGTGTGTGTATTAATGATTAGACAGAATGTACCCCTCTTTGGGGTGTGAAATGACCCCTATTTATAGGCACCCTCAATACTAGGGTTTCCTAGTATTTCGCTTGCAACTGTTGGTGGCCGGAGTGGGTCCCTTGTCGGGCAAGGGTCCACGTGTAATTGTGTCCGCGGATGCGAGCATTCTTCCGCGGTCAGTGTATATCCGTGGAGGTGCAACAGGTGCGGCCTTGAAGATACTCACGTGCGTCTTTGGAATATCCAGAGCGTGACCCTTGTCAGGCTTAGTAGTCCGGCTATTTATTGTATTGGGCCTGGGCCCCTATGCGTATACTGTAGAATAAGCCAAGTAAGCTTGGTGTCTACGTTATACGTCATCAAGTCCTCCCAGTCTAGTTTGCTTACTACTCGCGATACAATTATAGCGTGCGGTAAGCGTAAGTAGACTTAAGGTTCCTCGATCAAACTCCGTTCATTCCTGCCTTGTTCCGCGTCCCTTGCACTGTTTTGGCAGTTTCTTGTTGACTACGTGGACTCTTTGTGTCTTTTTATTTTCTGCCTGATTTGACCGCCTGGGTCCCATATCTAGCTGTTACCAACATCTTTTTACTATATGTTTGCACCGTTGATTGGGAAGTGTCTTGCCACGCGTCGCCATCCTACCCTAACCTGACTTAAATATACCAAGGGTATAAATAGCCGATTCATGCCTTACTGTTTCTTTTTTCATCTCTTTCACTCTTCCACCATTGTTGATAAATTTCGAGGTTTTCTAGTTGCACAGACTCCTTTGTTTTAGCTTCTCTTCTTGATTCAGGTTATTCTCTTTGCTTCTATTTTATTATGGGTAGTATTACATCCCTCAAATGTGTTCTTACGCAAGAACATCTTAATGCCGTTTGTGCGAAATATTTTGTTCCCGAGGAGGTTCACCCGCAATTACCAAGCCCTGATGCGACCATGCACGAAAGACTAACCGGTAAAGTTGGAATTTATACTTGATTCTTTGATTATGCCAACTACCGTATCCAGTTTTCTACCTTCTTCGTGTCTGTTCTTATCCATTTCCGTATTCCGTTTTCCCAATTGTCCGTGTTTGGGTCTGCCAAGATTTCTCATTTTGAAATCTTGTGCCGCGTTTGCAATATCGAGCATGATGTTGGACTATTCCGCTACTTTTATACACACAATTATAAGAATAGATGGTTTGGGTTTACGAAGCGTCCTAATGTCCGCGCTTGCTACTCCAAGAATTTGGATTCCGTGAAGAATTGAAACGATCATTTTTTCTGGGTTGATGAGTTTGTGGTACCTGCTAATGCCCGGTTTAGTTAGTTTTCGGGTTCTAATATTACCAAAGACAGAGCTCCCGCTCCCTCTGAATATAATGTGAAGCACGTTAATACCCTTATTGCTCAAGCCTCTCCGTTCTTTAGGTTCCCGGAGGAGTTTCTTTGCTGGGTTGGCATAAGCCGTAATTATCTTTTGAATAAAGATACTTATCCTCGCTTTGTATATGAGGACGAAGAGGGTGGGTTCTATTTTCCGTATATACTTTGATTATTGCTTACTTTTTTTCATTTTCTTGTTTCCTTATCCTTTTTTGTTTTTTGCAGAGATGGATTTGAACGCTTTTATCCGTACCGCTGATCCCCGCAAGGTGAGGGTTATTGAAAGGGCAAGAGCTGAGAATGAAAGGCCTATCGTCACCATGGCTAAACACCGAACCGTGACATTACTTCCGACCACAGTGGCTCGTTCCTCTGGAGAGTTATCGGCTAGTGTGGAGAGGGAATTTGCTGGAGATGTAGGTACTGGTGATGGTGGAGATCAAGGATTTGATTCCGTTGCGGGTGGGGATAATGTTGAGCAAACCGTGCCTGTCACTGAGCCTATTGAAGCCGAAATTCCTAGACCCAAGCGTTCAAAAAAGAAGAGAGTGATCTATGATAGTGAAGGGTTGCCCGTAGCTCCCCATCCACCCAAAAGATTAAGGGCCGACTATGGGAATACCGGTGGTTCCGCAACCGGAGGTAAGTCTCTTAGCGCTCTTAACAGGTTGCTCCAAGATTCCCGATTAACGGTAGAACAGGGTGTCCCAGCTCTTCCTACCTTACCCTTTATTACTTCTTCCGTGACAGCTTCACCTCTGGAGGAGGGCGGAGATCGTACTGATTCCGCGACCGGGCCCTCCCTGCGAACCATAGGTCCTTCCGCAAGGTTCGTAGTCCTTTCTGATTCTTCTCATCACTCAGGCGCTAAATCTGCGGATCCTGAAGTTGATTCTCTTGCCAGGTCTGATGCTCCGGTTATGACTGAAGCTACTACTGTTACTATTCCTGCTGATATTAACAAAGATAAGAGTGCACCGCATCCATCCGTTTTTGGTTCTTCAAGTTCATCTGAGAAGACGGATCGTACTCTTAGTCTTTTTGCAGGAAGATCGGGGAGTGGTTTTGATGCTGGGAGTATCCGTGGGGAGGAGGCTATAGGTGCTGGCTCAGAGGAAATTTATATTCCTGAGTGGACGGTGACCAAGGGTTTTGGGATGAATGATGGGCGTTTGTGTGCCAATATGATTGATCACTTTACTCCTCCTGCCTTCTTCAAGACTGTCCGCGGAATGGAGCACGAGCAATTATTTACTGAGTTCAACGTATCGGCTGCGCGTAATTTGAGTTTGAGTTCCAAGGTAAAGATGCGTGCGGAGTACAACATCCTGGAGAAGAGGAAATGGAGATCTCTAGCGGAGGAGAAAAATGTTTTGTTGGAGGCGAAGGATAAGGAGATTGAAGATTTGAAATCTCAATTGCTTAAGGCCAAAAAGGAGTCCGCAGAGGTAACTCGACTTCGTGCTCAGGTTTCTAGTCTTGAGGCTGCCGAGAGCTCACTTCGAGGCGAAGTTGCTTCCGCCCATGATCACAATGTCCTTCTTGAGCAAGAATGCAATTCTTTAAAGCTGAAAGTGACGGGCCTTGAGTCTACTATTTCTGAAAAGATATTCTGACTTAGGAGCGTCCTCTTCTTCCTTGCAGTCTCAGAACCAAAGTCTTGTTAACCAGGTATGGTTCTTCGTCCTTAGTTACTTTCTTCATAATTTCGTGTTCTCTTTTCCTCACGTATATATATTTCTCAGGTGCAAGAGCTGGAAGTTTCTTCCGCAGATCTCCATGAGAAGCTGGAGAAGTATGAGGAGAGCTTAAAACACCTAGAGGAATTTCAAGATAATCTTATGGAACCTCTTAGGACTAGACTGGCCGAGATAATGCTGATTTCACCCGGTGTTGCATACGTTTTCAGGAGAGTTTCCATCCGCATCTCCTCAACGTCATTGCGGGGAGAAGATGGTTGCTAACTCATGGAATGAAGCTCCTTGTGGTTAAGTGCCTTAATTCAAATGAGTATATGGAGGCTCTAGGTCATGCTTTTGGTCGCGCAATAGAGAAAGGGATGCAAGAGGGCCTAGCCGCAGGGATTGAGCATGGGCAGGCTGGCAGATGTTTGACTGATCTTGAAGCTTATATTCCCTCTGCAGAGGATGACTTTAACTCTGCCATCCGTGATCTCTGTGACCTTAACTTTCCGCTTCTACAAGAGCTTTCCAACAAGAAAGATGCCAGCACTTGGGATATCATGGATCTTCTTCGTTTGGATGACACCGTGGCTAAGACTTTGGGTATGACCGACCTTCAACCTGATGCGGATCAGCTAATGGTTCCCGTCCACCATAAGCGAGATAGGGTTATAATTGGGAGCCAAGCCTTGTCTGTTGCCTTGAATGTTTGTCGTGGGCGGGTGGAGAAAATGGAAAGGAATCTCATTGAACGTCTTCCTTTTTTGAAGGACGTATTTGCATCCATTGAAGACCCTTTGACCGCTGAGGCCCTGCTTGAACCATCTTCTCAGGCTCCTGCTACCAACGTTTTGTCTACCGTGGTTATTGTTCCTCCTCTTAATCCTTCCATTTCCGTAGAGGATTACGACAACCCTGACCAAGCGGATGTGGTTCCGGAGAACACTACCTCTGGGTTAGGACGTGAAGGAAAGATTGATTCCTCTGCCGGGGGTGACCTCACTTTTTCCAATTAGATGACGAGGCTAGGGATGCTATTTTATGATTGTGTTTGCTTTTCCTCCGCGGTCATATGTGACCTCGCTGCTTCTTTTGTAATTACAATATTATGGTTACTTATAGTTCGTCTTTTGTATGATGTGCACCGTGGCCGGATGTGGCCTTTTTGTTGCGGTACTCTTCTTGTAACCGATTTTACGACAATTTTTTGGATATATCCGTTGTATATAAATGTTTGTTGCTATCTTTTTACATCACTTATGATATCTTTAGAATTAGGAATGTATGTCGTGGCCATTGTGGCTTTGTTGTACATTGACATTAACTTTGTAAGTTTAATATCTTATTCGTGCGGATTCGTTTAGGTCCGTATCTAATACGCTTTTTGGTGCTATTTTTGCTATCTTTGTCTATTACCGGTATACGTTTGTAAATAGATAGTCTTATGAACATTTGTGGGTTATTCTCCCGGCGCCGGGCTTGCAATACCTCTTACGTGCCTGAGCTAATTTTGAGGTTGCTCAACCTTTATTATACGAGATAATATTTTTGTGGAGCATGGCTCCTTGTATGCATGTTTCAATAATTAATATAACTTTGCAAAGTAACGATAATTTAAAATTTAAAACTTGTGAGGGTAGCTAATCCCCACTTTTTATTTGAAATTCAAAATATTACAAGATGCGAAAAATACAGATATTGCTCTCCGGAGCATCATGTGCCGAGCGAATTCTTACATTTCATGTATATAACATTTTTTGAGATTACAAATGTTCCATGTCCTCGGCATGTCATTTCCTTTGCGGTCTTTGAGTTTGTAAGCTCCCTTTCCAAGCGACTCTTTAACTTCATATGGTCCCTCCCACTTGGGTCCAAGTTTACCTCCGTCCTTGGCATGACTTGCTTCATTGCTGCGGTAGACCATTTCGCCCGGTTTGAAGCTCGTTCCGCGGACTCTTGAGTTGTAATATTTTTCCATCTTTTTCTTGCTTTTTGCTTCTTGTATTGCTGCTTGCTCCCTTCTTTCTTCTATGAGGTCTAAGTTGATTCCCAAAGCTTCGTTGTTTTTAGCTTGATCTATCTCCGCGGTGCGAAGTGTCGGCATGCCTATCTCCGCCGGGATGACGGCCTCCGTGCCATATGTCAATGAGAATGGTGTTTCCCCGTTACTTGACTTGATCATTGTACGGTGAGCCCATAGGACATGCGGAAGTTCTTCTATCCAATCCTTGCTTCTTTCATCAAGCCTGGCCTTTATTCCTTCTCCTAGGCTTCTATTTGCTCTCTCAACTAGACCATTTGCTTGCGGATGTTTCACGGAAGCGAAGCATTGGCGGATGCACAGTTTCTCACACCAATCTTTGAATGGATTATCACGGAACTGCTTTCCATTGTCTGATATGATCTCCCCCGGTAGGCCAAATCTACAGACAATGTTGTCCCATACGAACTTTTTCACTTGATTACCGGTGATTGTTGCGACGGCCTTTGCTTCAATCCATTTAGTGAAGTAATCAATAGCAACGATTAAGAATTTGACTTTACCTGGTCCTTCCGGGAAAGGTCCGGCTATGTCTATCCCCCACTTATAAAATGGCCACGGAGACGTGATGGGGGTCAAGTTCTGCTGCGGATTTCTTGGGACGGGACGGTGTATTTGACAGTCATTGCATTCCCTTATCAAGTTCCTTGCATCCATATGCATTGTCGGCCAGTAGTATCCCGTTTGGATTGCTTTGGCAACTACAGATCTAGGGCCGGAATGCATGCTGCACGACCCCTCATGTATTTCTCTTAGGACATAGTTTGCTTGGAGTGGTCCGACGCACCGAAGCCATGGCCCTAAAAAGGACTTCTTGTATAAGGTTCCGTTGATCATGGCATACTTGGCCGCTTTCCGCCGTACCGCTCTGGCCTTCTTTTTATCCTCCGGAAGGATTTCTTTTGTCAGGTACTCAGATATGGGTGTCATCCATGTATTCCCTTCTTCTTCTACTATGTCAAGAATTTCCTTTTCATTTATGGATTTTACCTTCAATTCTTCCACGAGCACCTGTTTGTTAAGATGCGCGAAGCTTGTGGACGCGATCTTGCTCAGGGCGTCCGCTTTCTTGTTTTCACTTCGTGGTATTTGTTTGATGGAAAATTCCTTGAAGCCTTTTGCCAATGTTTTTACTTTGTTTAAATACTGAACCATGCCTGATTCTTTGGCGATGTAAGAGCCGTTAACTTGATTGGCCACAAGTTTTGAGTCAACGTTTGCTTGCAAGTTCTTTACACCTATTTTTTCTGCGATCTGGTGACTGGCTATTAGTGCTTCATATTCGGCTTCATTGTTTGAGGCCTTGAATCTAAACCTCATGGCATATGTAAATTCTGTCCCTTCCGGATTCGTTAGTATTAGACCTGCCCCGGAGCCGTCTACGCAGGACGAGCCGTCTGTGAACAGCGTCCATGGCTCCGGTAGTACTTCTGGTTCCGCCATGAGTTCGTCCGGAGACTCTTCTTCCGGATATCTCCGTGCTTGACAGTAGTTGCTTTATCGGTTGATTTGTTATTACAACGACCTTGTGCGCCTGGAAGTATCTTTTCAATCGTTTGCTTGCACTGAGCAAGGCTAACACCAACTTTTCCATAGGGGTATAGTTGACTTCCGGGCCTCGTAGAGTGCGGCTTACAAAATATACTGGTATTTGCCTGCCTTCTCTGTCCGTCATCAAGACCGCGCTGATAGCTTCTTTTGCTGCAGCCAAGTATATGATTAATTCCTCATTTTCCCTTGGTGCGGTTAGTGTTGGGAGCTCCGCAATAAGTTTTTTCATCTGCTTGAAGGCCTCTTCGGCTTCCGGTGTCCATTGAAAATCGCTCTTTTTTGTGCATTTTTTCAAGGTTTTGAAAAAAGGTAACGATTTTTCTGCTGATTTTGACAAGAATCTGTTTAAGCTTGCTAATTTTCCATTTAGCTTCTGCACGTCCTTGATGCATCTCGGAGATGGTAAGCTAAGGACTGCGTCTGCTTTTTCCGGACATGCTCTCAACCCGTTGGTGCTTACTTTGTAACCTAAGAACATTCCTTCCTGCATTCCGAAGGTGCATTTCTTTGGGTTCAATTTCATGTTTATTTGTCGAAGGGTTTTGAATGTTTCTGTTATGTCTCGGATGACTTCTTCTTCCGTGCGGCTCTTTATAACCAGGTCATCGACATATACCTCTAAGTTACGTCCAATCTGCTTTTGGAATGCCTTATCCACTAAGCGTTGATATGTTGATCCGGCATTTTTTAAACCGAACGGCATCTTGGAATAGCAAAATATCCCTTGGCTTGTTATGAACGCCGTTTTTTCTTCATCCTCTTTTGCCATCTTAATTTGGTGGTACCCCTTGTATGCATCCAAGAAGCATTTGAAAGAATACCCACAGAGGGACTCCACCTTCCAGTCTATTTCCGGTAATGGATAACAATCTTTGGGGCATGCGTTGTTAAGATCCTTAAAGTCTACGCACATTCGCCAAGTTTCGTCATGCTTTTTGACCATTACCGGATTAGAGAGCCAACTGTGATAATGGACCTCCTTCATTATTCCAGCGTCCACTAACTTTTCCACCTCTTCTTGGATTACCTTATTTCTTTCCGGTGCCTGTCCTCTCTTCTTTTGCCTGACTGGTGAATATCCCTCCCGGATATTCAAGCGGTGTTCCGCGATGTTTCGTGGGACGCCCGTCATATCAGCTGGCTTCCAGGCGAAAATATCCAAGTTTTGTTTGAGCAAGGAACATAGTTCTTTGCGTCCTTTTTTTGTTAATGTGGATCCTATGACAACTGTCTATTCAGGGTACTCTGGGTGGATTGCTATATTTATTTTCTCTTCCAGTACTTGGTTTACTGCGGGAGGCTGGATGCTAGGTCCGGAGATCATAGCACATTCCATAGGAATAACCCTACTACTCTGTAACGTTACCGTGCCGCCTTCAACGGGAAATTTCAACATTCCGTGTGCTGTTGATGGTACAGCGCGGATTTTTCTTATGCCCGGCCTGCCTATTATTGCATTGTGTTGGGATGGTGACCTGATAACCATGAAGTTCATCCAAGCGGAAGTGGAGTGTACTTCATCACCTATTTTTACTAGCAAGGCTATCTGGCCCAGCGGCCAAATGGTCTCTCCGCTAAATCCGATAAGGTGAGTGGTGGCCGGAACCATTTGATCCGTTATCTCTTTGCGGAGTTTTATGAAGCAATGTTCATACAAGGCTTCTGAGGATGCTCCACCGTCAATATATACCCTATGCACAAAGTGTCCGCCCATTTTGACTCCGACGATCATTGGGCTCTCCGTCCCGTCTTCTTCACTCAGAGGTGGGAAAGACATTGCCGTCTCCGGAGAGAAGCTCTGGGTAATCATGAGCTTGGCCACTCTTTCCCATGGTTGGATCATCAGTATAGTCAAAGGTTTATCCTTTCCGGACGCTTCCCCTTTTTTTGGTGCTTTTGGCTTGTCGTTTTGTTTTAATTCCTTGATGAATTGCGACAATTTTCCGGCCTTGATCATTTCGTCTATTTGTTTTCTCAGCTGCATGCATTCGTTTGTGTTATGTCCCGTATCTGAATGAAATTCACAGTACTTGCTCGGATCCCTTTTTTCCACCGGATTTACCATTGGGGGTGGGGCTTTGAACTTTCCTTTTTCCAGAGCGAAAATTTCTTTTGGTGTTTTGGTAAGGAGTGAGAATCTATCTGGCTTACGATCCGGTCTTTGTTTATTTTTGAAGCCTTTCTTGAAATTCGGTTTGTCCCCCCCCCTGCGACGGTTTCCATGATGAAGATGCTTTTCTCCGGCCGTGACTGAGTGCAGCAACTTCCCCCTGTAGGAAAGACGTAGTCATTCTATACATTTCGTCCACAGATCTCGGGATTCTTTCATATAGACGCTTGATTAACCCGGGGTGAGTTATTCCATGCATAAACCCGGAGATTCTCATGCACTCCGGAGCTCCTTCTACGTCCAGGACTTCTGCCTTATATCTTTCCATGAAGTCCTCCGTAGATTCTCCGTCTCTTTGCTTGATGTGATGTATCTCTACCGGATCCTTGATGTGCTTTGTTTGCTGAAGATAGTTTTCCCTAAACGCTGTCCTTAGATCTTCATAGCTATCGATCGACTCTTTTGGTAGCTTGTCAAACCAAACTCTAGCATTCCCGGTGAGGGTTGAGTTGAACATGTGACACCATGTCGGCATTGCCCAACCTTCTGTTTTTGCGGCCGATTGAAATAACTTTAAGTGGTCCTCCGGATCTCCGCTTCCATCGTATGTTTTGACATGGCTGGGCATCCTAGTCCTCGGGAGACTAAAGTGCCGGATCCGAGGTGTGAAAGGATTTCTTTCCTCACATGTCCAAGGTTGAGAGAGATCATCTTCTTAGGTGTTTGATTTCTGCCTTCTTGGCCTAGATTTCCAATGACCCCCTTCACTATCTTCACTTTCTGAATACTGACTGGTCATACGGGATGGTGTTCCCTTTTGTTGACGCCTTCTTGCTTCTACTTCAGTTCTTTTTGCTCTTTTTCTTTTTGCATTTTCTCGGCGATGAGCGGCAAGAGTTGGTGATAATTTTTGTCGCACATTTCCCTAAGAACCTCGTCAGACATAGGTTCTTCAAGACCTTGGGGACCATTCCTTCCCCCTGTGTTCCTTACGGCGGACGTGGGATTGTTTGTGATTTGTTCGTGAGTGCTCATGATGAGTTTTTTAGAGAATCGTGGTTGCGTTCGCGTCCCACGGATGGCGCCACTTGTTAGTACAAAATTCGTGTCGGGTTTAGTAGTGTCAAAGTCCTTTGTCGGGTCGGGCCTCCAAATGACTTGAATGCTTGATCTTGTACTAGAGCAAGAGAAGTGATGGTTTTCTGCACAATTAAAAGTAAACCGTTAGCCTTACCGTGGGGACGGACCCCACGATTAGACTCCGGTGTGAGAGTAAGTATTCATATTGTCAGAGTATATGTCAGAGAGAATAAGAATAATTGTGTACCTTTTGGGATGTATTTTGTTCGTCGAGTGCTCATGAGAGTTTTTAAGGAATCGTGGTTTCGGTTAAGCTCCCACGATGGCGCCATTCTGTGTGATTCACAAATTTGTGATCGGGTTTAGCAAGGTATTCGACAGTCCTTAGTCGGGCCGACTTCCAAGTGACTTAGCACCGATCTGGTACTAGAGCAATAAAAGAAAGAAGTGAGATGAATTAACCAAGCACCCATAAACAAACACACCGAAAGCCATACCGTAGGAGCGTGACCCCCTCGAAAAAGCACCCGGGCTGATAGTAAAGTACACATGTTTGACAGAGAATGTCGAAGTCCGTGATGTGATTAAAGATAATAACAAGACTTAACCTTTAGGGGTGTGAAATGACCCCTAACGATATTCTAGCGCAACGCACACGACTAAACTACCATACACGATAGGACGAGATTCCTAGTACATATTGTCATTCTCTCTGTTGATGTGCGAATGAATATTCGGAAGTGATGGTAACTTAACGTAGTTGTTGTGGATCCCTGATGAATACATTGTCATGGGTTTTTACGAGCCAGACCAGTAAAAATTTACGTTTCACAAGAGGCTCTCTCCAGCACTTATACTCAACCACTTGTAATGTCTCAGCCCTAGATAGATTCATTAAAGCCTGTGCAGGATAATAGAGCACTAAATAATCAAAATAACTCTGTGAAGGATCTAACAAAACAACCTATATGTTTTCATACATGCGGAATAAACAATAGTGCAAAAGAAGAAATTACTAAAAACACTTACATTGATCCTCTAATTATCTTTTCTATAATCGTAAAACTGTTTCTCGATTGTTCCAATCATCTGTCGAAGCCTAAACCGTGTGGTTTCATTTATAGATATGAAACCCGAAAAACTAAGTCCTCCTAGAATTACATTTTGCATGAGTCTATCCTATCACATATCTCAAGTCGTAACCATAATAGAACTTATACCCAGATGCACTAACGTTACTCTCCCAGGACTAATAATATACCCAACAGGAACTATATACCTGCCAGTAGGAACTTAATACTAACAGAAGAAATAACTCCTACCATAGGAACTACTACCTACCATATGGAATCTAATAAATACAAATGATACCTAACAAATACAAACAAACCAGTGGATTGGTTGGCTTGTAACTGTTTGGTGGTTCGATGGGTCCCCTTTCGCAAGGGTCACGTATTATCTAGTTTGCGGCCGCGAGTGTTCTTCCGCGGTCAGTGTTTGTCCGCAGATGCGCACGGGTGCGGCTGAGAAGATACTCACGTGCGTCTTTGAAATATCCGGAGCATGGCCCTTGTCAGGCTTAGCAGTCCAGCTATTTGTTGTATTGGGCCTGGGCCCATATATGTATATTATGAACTAAGCCCAGTAAACTTGGTGCTCATACTATACGTCATCAACAATTATATTATAGGTTTATTTTTAAAGGATTAGAATCCTCTCAAGTTGAGTCAAACATGATACATCATGTTTACCAATCACAAATTAGTTAAATGTATACAACTTTTTCTTTTTATGAAAATCAAGGGCTCACTTATTTATTTCCTCTCACAAAAAACATAACATGATCAATCATGTTTGACCACAACTTGAGAGAATCTTTTTCCATTTTTAAAAGGTTTACTATTTCGCAATATAGTACTGGTATGACACTAGAAGAGCAACCGTGGTGTGACGTCGTATCAACCCAGCCACGCCTTCACATCCGACAATTTCTGATATTTTCTCTTTTCTTTGTTTTACCCTCCATCCCATCATACGTGTGATACTAATGTGTTTTTTTATTATTGTTCTATTCTATTATGCTTAGAATATTGAATTATTTGTGTAGTACTTTATTTGATTCTTTTTGTTACTTGAGAAGCTGGTTGATTCAAAATGAGAAACGATGAAGAATAGTAATTCAACCAAAAATAAATCAAAACTTGAGCGATAACGTAAATAAATAACTATATATATATATATAACTATATGAGATATCCAAAATAATCTACTAGATAGCCACGTGTGAGACAATATTAACTTCGCGGAAGCAGACGATGTGCAGCTCAATATAAGGGCTTTGGATTGTTGGGTGATGTTTGTTTACGAAGAAGCTCTGAATTTGAATTTAAAGTGGAAATATTTGAATCTGAATCAAATAATATTATTTTTTATAAAGTAAACGTTTTAATGCTTTATTAGCTCAACTAAATGCATTAAGATGCTCTTTTCATGTTTGGTTTATTTAGATGTTTTTACCTTTGTCGGCCTCTTAAAAAATACACTTAGACTTTGTTCTCGAGTTTTTATTTGGATAGAAAAGAAGAAAAGTGAAGAGGCAATTAGAAAAAAGTTGCATTCCCGAGTTTTTTAGGGAGAGAAGAGGAAGGGAAATTATGCCAAAACTTCTCTTATAATCTTCTTCCCAAAATGGATGATTTGGAAAGAAGATTTTAAAGCTATTTTTGTTCACATCCCTCTTCTTTTCTTTCCAACTCGAGTACACAAGATTAAAAATCAAAATTTTTTCTTCTCCTCTTCTTTTCTCTTTTTTCCCCATCTTCATTTCTCTTCTTTCCGTTTTATTTTTTTGGGTAAAGGGTTACCCCGGTAAAGTATATTAAAACCGAAAAAAGTTAAGTATAAATGGAATGTGGCTGAAGTACCACATTAACCTCAAGCTAAACAGCTTGATAAACACCTAAAACTAGAGCTTATGACATGCCATAAACTCTTACAACTCTAAAAACAACTAATTGCAACTAGAACACATAACACAACTAAACAAGCTAACCAGCAGCAGCCGTAAAAGATGAACTTCCACCAGCTTTTGTGTTTTGAATTAAGTTAGCCGATTCATCATACATATTTTCCACATCTTCTTCATCATCTTCTTCTTCTTCATTTAAGGCAGAAAAAGAATTAGACATGGAGAGATTATCTTTCTTAGATGAATTACCAGTCGTCTTCAACATAGGTGTCGATTGAGATGTATAACCCACATAAGTAGTTCCCTTCTTTGGTGCACTTGTAGTCGCTTTAGGCTCATATCTAACATTATGTTTAACCGAAGGACCAGTAAACTGACCGCCATTAGTAGACTTGGACTTACCTTTCCTCTTCTTCTTTTTACCCACCGTTTGGAAACCATCATTAGTCTTCTCAGCATTAGGGGTAACAACATTAGAAGTAGCAACAATAGGAGGACTCACCACTTTTTTAGGGCAATAGTCATGAACATGACCAAAAATCTTACATGTATCACATCTGGGCGGCCTCCATTCATACTCAACACGGATGGTTTCTTTGGTAAAATCATCCTCAGAAAGAGATGGAATACCAATAGTAACAACATCCACGAGATCAGCCTCTGAATTTACCTCAATTAAGCACCGAGCAAAACTACTCCTACCCCACGAATCATTACACATGGAGCTTGTGTATGAATCAAGCATAACAGGTTTACCAATGAACGTAGCAATTAGACTAATACCATCCTCTTCAAAAACTTGAATAGGAACATCATGCAATTTAACCCATATCGGAATACGAGTCAATTCTTCTTTGAGCAATCTAGTATCCATCGACCATTTCTTGAGAATGATCGGAGATTTACGAATCAACCAAGGACCACCCTCCAGAACAGCCTCTAAACCAGCCCGGGAATCAAATTTAAAGAAAAAGAAGCCTTTGGAATTCATCATAATCCTTTTCAGCCCATGTTTCGCCCAGTTGTTCCTAGCATAATATTCAACAACCGGAAACGCCATTCTCTTTCCAATAAAGTAGCCATATAGAGTGTGTTCAAAGCGAGTACTAACCTTTTCAACAACTTTACGAGGAATAGAGATGTTAACACCATCAAATACGGGATCAGCCACCAAGGTACGAAAGTTCCAATTGTTAAAAACGAAATTTTGAATTAACATTTAGTTGACCTTTGCACTTATTCCACCCACAACCTCCAGCATAGGAAGTTTGATTTTTGTTTGAGTGTTCCCCCAACTGAAACGATTATGGTCACCTTAGGTAAATTTGGAATTATTCATCAACCTTAAGATTAATATTGAATCATCAGCAATTTCGTAAAACCTTTACAAGGGATAACTCACATTTGATTACATCAACTTAATTGAACATTTTTACATATTAGAAACCTAAGGGCTTTCCCAAGGTTTCCATTACGATCCTTTCATTTGTCCCCACTCAGATAATAAACTTCCATCATGTTATAACCAGCATATCAATATCATTAAGTTAACTTTTTGCCAAGTCACCCACAGTTAGTTAAAGATCTCTAAAAGTGGCACAACATCAATACTATACAGTTTTTGCCTCCCAGGCCCAACGATAAATAATGTATTATAGGTTAGAAACCAAATGAGAAGATGTACTCCACCTTTTGACTACTTTTCTAAACAGCATACCAACCCTAGCACACCCTCCTCCAAACGTAAGTACCCTTAATCACTTTGTATTTTTCGACGATCCTTGTAGCTGCAACAAGCAAAAACGTCAAACCTAAAAAAACCCAAACAAAGAAAACTAAAAAAGATCAAACCACAGCACTAATGAGAAACCTCCGTCTATCACATACACAACAAAAACCTTGAAGGAAAGCAAGATAATAAAAATACACGAGACTTTCTGGACTTCCATAATAAAAGTCCCATACAATATTAAATAAAAGATCCCAAAGAAAAACGAAAAAAAACACCAAAACCCTAAAATGAGAGAATCGCACCTAAATCTTTAGAGAAAACATCAATCAAATTAAGAAACCTTGGTTTTAAAATCATTATAATCATAAGAATTTAAACAGATTAAACAAGAGATATTTATAAAGGAAGGAATCGAATCAGAAAAGAAGAACTTATGCAGTCAGAATTGATGGAAATAAAAGGGAGCCTTTTTTTTTTTTTTTTGTCCCATAAAGAAGGAGTCGAATTTTTTTAGTTACTTACCTTCGTTTCCCGTTTTATAACTCCCGAGAACAAGAGGTTGTTTTTAACACCCCACAAGCTCTAATCCGAACAAAGCTTTAGTACCTAAATTAAAGAGGATTGTTAAGGACATTTTTTTTAAAGAAAACAAACAACACCTTTGACAATAAATGTTTTATTTAGTAGTGGTTATTTAAAATAACCGAACAAAAAACGGAACGAAGCCAATTTCAGTGTACCGTCTGCCGTTAATAGTAAAAACGGACGAAGCATTGTTCATGTTCGTTCGTTTAACTTTAGCTGGACAAATAAACAGAGATGATAACTTGAACATAACGAAATTTCTTGTTTATGTTATTTTATTAAGAAGTACGGTTGTTCATATGCATTTAGGTTCGTTAATTAAGACACTAAATGAACATTAAACGATCGAACATAAATAAACATAAAACTTACAAAAAATATACACAATATTGTGCTTTATAAGTGTTGTTTTGTTTAAGTAAAACCCTTTTAAAACTATATAATAAAAAGATACGATAGACGAACATAAACATATATACGATCATAAACGAACGAATAATCAGATGTTCACGAACATAAATGAATGGATAAGACTTTTGTTCATGTTCGTTCATTTAACTAAACGAACATAAAATGTTATCATGTTCGTTCATTTAATAAATTAACAAACATAAACGAACCTTTTACCGAACGGTTTACGAAATCTTCACGGTGTGTTGCGGTGAAGAGGATCGTTTCTTTTTGAGTCTTTTGAATACACTGGGTGCGTGATGTTCTTCCGAGAATACCTGTTCACGTGCCTTAACGTTCTAGGTTCTGTTCGGGCGGGTTTGTGTCTTGGATTCAGAGTAGTGCGATTCTTCACGACTTCTTATCTAAATTCGGACTCTTCGCCATAGATCAGTCGTGCTTTTACCGCGTTGAGTTTGTCTTTCTGCTCTTTTTCTTTTTGCATCTTTTCAGCAATGAGCGGCAAGAAAGTTGCTGATAATTTTTGTCGCACCATTTCCTATTGATCTCGTCAGAGATAAGAGGTTCCTCAAGGCCCTGATGTGTGAGACAATTCCTTCCCCCAGTTTTCCCTCCAACGGACGTGGATTGTGTTTTGATGTGATGTTCGTGAGTGTCGCGATGGTTGTGTTAACTGTTGAAATACAAGTGGTTGGCGTAGCGTCCACGGATAGTGCGCTCTTGATTGTACAAAATTCAGTGTTAGGTCCTTGAGTCAGCGTAGTCAAGTCTCGTGTCGGTATAGGGCCTTCAAGTGAGCTTGGATACTGGGATACTTGTATTTACGAGTGCAAGAGTATGTAGATGATTTCTGCGACATTAAAAAGGTTTAATGCGTTAGCTTTACCGTGGGGTCGGACCCAACGATTAGTATGCTCCGCTCGTGAGAGGTAAGGTATTCATGTTTTTGTTCAGAGCGGGTGACAGATAAATAGAGCAAATGAATTGTGTACCTATTTGGGATGTATTGTCGACCCCTATTTATAGGAGAGATGTCTAGTATACACGGGGTTTGCCTAGTAGTATTCGGTTATACTTTAGTCGTGGCCGAGTGGGACCTTGTCTGGCAAGGGTCATGCGACGCAACTCATGTTGAACGGGACGCAAAGATGTTCTGCAGTGACGCGAACGTCTTGTAGAGGGATCTCGCGGCGCGATCTGTAGGTTCGGGGCGAAGCCATGCGATATTGGGTTTACCATGGCCTGTATTGATGAAGGTTTTGCACTAAGCCCAGTTGATATATGTGGCCCGAGTAGTCTACATAGCTTTTGGGTGATACCCATTATAACGGTATGTCAGTGAATGTGTGAAAATTGCAGGACTTTCTAATTAGGGTAATTGTTAAAGTAATAGAGTGGTGTGGGTAGTATAGATAAGCGTCTTGATTTCACGAACTTGCGCGCTTTTCATTAGAGTTTTTCTTAAATTCACTCGTTAAAATTAATTCTACCATAGAGTTGAAGACAAATCTGTTGCATGCATTCTTGCATTCTATTGTTTAATGATATATTTAAAAAATCCATTTTATTTACTAACAAAGTTCTACTACGTTCAATAAGTGATTGTCTTTAACAAAATTTTAATGTATGGCACGTTACTATGCACGATGTGGAACACAATAAACATCGCTTCGTATGCTACAAAAGACAAGAACTTATAAATTACAACTGGAAAATTATTAGAATGGTAAGACATGTTCAAAACACTAATTTGATTCCATATTAAAATATTTGTTACTATTAGTATAATTTAAAGTGTTTGTTACCAATGCTACGTTGTGATTTTAGTATAATACATTTGTAACAATCATGTTAAAGGCCTTTTTATATAATCGTGGAAAGAATCTTATTTTGTTAAATCCTAATTGGCTAATTAACAATTAACTAAAACCATGGCAAAGTCAAACGACTTTATATAAATTATTTTTTTTAACAATAATAGAAACAACGTACTTTTAAAACAATATCTTTTGGTCTTTCTTTACTTCTTCCCTAAAGCAAGTGGAAAAAATCACAATTATTCTATACATAAGAAAAAGAAAGGTTATTAATATATAACCAACATTATCATACCGTTGGTCCTCATAAGACTTTGAGCAATTTTTGGAATTGAGTTTCTTTTTACTGTTCACTTAAATTTTAATCCGCAAAACTCGTCAATTTGATGCGTGTCTTCTTCTTCTAGCTCTAAAACCCGCTAATAAGCTGTTAAGAACGCGATGAAAAACTCATAAGATCGTACTATCCTTACGTGTTTATAGCTAAGATTGGTGTAAGATCGCATAGGAACGCATCTCTGGGGTAGATACATATTAAGAACGTGGGATCGCACGTAAAACTCATAAGAGTCGACACACATCCGAGTTTTCATCTATTTCTGATGTTTTTTCATGTATTTTCTATCTTTTAGTCAATCTCACTTGCTTAGCCCTAAAAACAAAGAGCTTTACTAAAGTCTAATATCAACTTAATGTACATTTGTTTTAGACCTGATTATAGTTTATACCTAGGGGGTGTTTGTTTCTACTTATATGTGTGTTTATGAGCTTATTTTATTTCGGCTTATATCTCATAAGCCCAATTTTCTAGCTTATTTTGATGTTGTGTAGAAATGAAAACAGTTTGACTCGTTTATCATTTGTTTACAAAACATGACAAATTGGTAGAATTTTACGATCTCGATTTTGTAAAGACAAAAACGATCTCAGGTGGGATCGTGATCATGACAGCCTTGGCTAAAGATTTCGTTAGCTACAAGGGATTTTTTGTCTTTTGGGCTTTTCTTTTTCAAACATTCAAACACCTTTCTTCTTCAACCTCTCGCACACCACCACCCTCTCTTGACTACCGCTCCAACCAAGCTGCCACCACCGTCACCTTACTATTAATAAAAGAAAGAAAAATCAGCCCCAAATTATTTCTGTTAGAAAAGCGACTTTAACTGTAAGGGTTGTTTGGTAAATCTGATAATTTGTGTGACTTGTCCTACAAGTCTTGCATTTGAGTTTGCTAGAAGTAGGAAACCATTCTATGACGGTTTGTTTAGTCTATAAATAATGATTGATAGCATTAATTTTCTTTGTACCTTTGATTTAGTATTTTGTGTTTGGTATCTTTGAACCTGGTTTTATATTTGGTTTGTTACTTTCAATAAAGCTTCCGCTTCGTTTGTTGGATTTGTTATTTGTTTGGGTTTTTGAATTACAAACAAGTGGTATTAGAGTTAGGTTTGTTTAGTCATGAAAAAACAGAAAAAAAGGATTCGTTTTGGGTTCTTTGGGATTGAAGTTTGATTGTTTTTGTTTTTGGTATTTGAAGAATCGTTTGAATTAGTTTTTTGTTTGTCATATTTGAGGATTTGTCAGTTATCGATCATTGTTTGGCATCCATTACATCGGTTTGATTTTCTTGTGACTCATATGTCTTTTGGATTGTTAGTATTTGGCATTTGGGTTAGGGGTGAGCATAAAAACCGAAAAAACCGAAGACCGAACCGAACCGAAAATAACCTAACCGAACTAATAACCGAACCGAATTCGCCAAAACCGAACCGAACCGAACTACTAATTCGGTTCTCGGGTTGGATATGGGTTTGACACTCCAAACCGAAAACCGAACCGAAAACCGAATTCATATAATTATATATATATTTTTATATATAAATACTATTAAAATGTTATCATAATATAAAAAAAACACTTTTTATGTTAATAATAATTTTTTTTACTAAAAATCTATGTAATTATTAAATTTTTTTTTTAAATAGTGAAATTCGGGTTATTCGGGTCAACCCGAGAACCGAACCGAATTCGAATTCGGTTTTCGGTTCGGTTGAATTCTAGTTCGGTTCGATTCGGTTTTCGGGTTGACCAAAAAAAAAAAAATTATCCGAACTAACCGAATAACCCGATAACCGAACCGATCAACACCCCTAATTTGGGTTGTGTTGGGCGGGCCTCTTATTAGTAGCTAATTAGTATTTTGGGCTCTAAATTTCAACAAGCAACTAGGTTTTTTTTTTTTTTTTTTTAACGGCAAATTTATTGAAAACCACTAGCAAGAAGCTAGAACATTACAAAAAAAGTAAATAAGGGTGTTGAAGCCAACTAGCCCATGAGAAAGTACTTTTACGTCTAGCACTACACCAAGTAAAAGAGCACGTAACAATATCATCAAAAAGAACTTCTTTCCGGGGTTTATTTGACGCGAACAACAGAAGGTTTCTAAAATAACATTACAAAAAAAGTAAATAAGGGTGTTGATCGGTTCGGTTATCGGGTTATTCGGTTAATTCGGTTCGGTTAGTTCGGTTAAATTTGTTTTTTGGATCAACCCGAAAACCGAACCGAACTAGATTTCAACCGAACCGAAAACCGAATTTGGTTCGGTTCTCGGGTTGACCCGAATAACCCGAATTTCACTATTTATTTAAAAAAAAAAATTAATAATTACATAAATATTTAGAAAAAAATATACTTCAAACATAAAAAATACTTTTTTTTTAATTATGATAAAATTTTAATGGTATTTATATATATAAATAATAAAAAATATATATATTTATATGAATTCGGTTTTCGGTTCCGATTGTCAAACCCATATCCAACCCGAGAACCAAATTAGTAGTTCGGTTCGGTTAGGTTTTGACAAATTCGGTTCGGTTATTAGTTCGGTTCGGTTGTTTTCGGTTTCGGTTTTCGGTTTATTCGGTTTATTCGGATTTTCTGCTCACCCCTACAAGCAACTTGGTTTGTTTTTCGTAATCAGCTTGTGCTTGATTTCAGGTATTAAAATAGTTTGTTTTTAGAAATACAATCAGCTCAGATTCGTTAGTTTGAATTTAGACCATAATCCTAATTAGCTAAGTGGGTCATAAAATTATTGTTCGTGTTATATCTGGGGCGTTTGAATTATTATAGCATGTTCGTCAAGTTATTTATTAACTTGAATTTGTTTGATATTTGGATACTAAGTTTAAGTTGGACCGTAATACCTATCATATAAATGGGTCATTAGTAACCAACTGGGCTTAGCTCAGTTGGCCACCTGAGGTCTCCTAAGGAGCTTTGGGAGAGGTTGTTATCATGAGGTCTCGGGTTCGAGCCTCACCGGGTTTTCTTTCTTGGTAAGAATCTGTGTTGGGCTCTGCCCACTCAGATGCGTCGAGTCTCTGGCTCGCTAACATTGGTCTTGTACTAACTTGCCGTTCAAAAAAAAAATGGGTCATAAGAATTTGAATTGATATTTGGAATTTGAAGATCGATTTTGTGTTTGAAGACTTGTTTATAATTAGGTCGTTTGAGCTTTGTCGATCGATTTCGGGTCAACCCGATAAACCCGATAACCTAATAGGGTCAGGTTAGGGTTTTAATTGTTTCGTTATCGGGTTGACCCGATAAACCCGATAGCCTATAACGACCCATTAACAAATTTATAGTTTTTTAACTAATGCCCATTTATTGTAGTCCATTTGTCATAATTTTTGAACAAATTTACAAATTGCATCTTAAAAGTTGGTTCAAGTGTATTTGCATCAGTATTTTAGCCAAATACTACTAGTTCATGAACAAAAGAAAATTATAACAAACTTTAAGTTATTGCACTTTTTTTGCTTGCATTATTTGTTTCTCAAGATAAAGTAATGTGATGTGCAATTATGTTAATGTTTTTTTTCTAAAGCCACTGCATTTTTTTACATGTTGCCAATAAGACCACTGAACTATTTGATCCAAGTCTTTACAAGTCCTATTCATGAACTTTTACATGTCTTAATCTTAAACAGAGGCGCAAAACCGCGAAAACCGAACATCGATTGGTGATCTTTTAAGGGTTAATGGCATATAATAGCAACGTACTTTTTCATTTGACCCATTATCAGATATGAACTCCAAAAAGTCTCACAATACCCATCGAACTTTATATGAACTGATCCCATCGAACTTTATATGAACCGATCCGATATCAGCAACTTGACCATTTTTTCTTACAAAATTCACGTCATGTGACACATGTACATGTCATGTCACTTCTTTTAGAGCGTTAGGTTCCATGTCAGCCCCTAATACACACCGTTAGGTTGTCTTCCCTAATAAAAACACATATAACCCTAACACTAACGCATACAACCTAACGGTGTGTATTAGGGGCTGACATGGAACCTAACGCTCTAAAAGAAGTGACATGACATGTACATGTGTCACATGACGTGAATTTTGTAAGAAAAAATGGTCAAGTTGCTGATATCAGACAGTTCATATAAAGTTCGATGGGTATTGTGAGACTTTTTGGAGTTCATATCTGATAATGGCTCAAATGGGAAAGCACGTTGCTATTATATGCCATTAACCCATCTTTTAAATCTTAGATTGTAGTCTAATGAAATCAATAATCTCAAATATGACACTCTGCTCCTTTTTTGCTACACGTTCAAATATGCCATTGTGCTAATTTTGTATAATGTTCATGTATATGCCACTGGGCTTTTCTTCTTTTTCATGCAAATTTGTGCAAACAAAATTTCATCTAAATTATTCTTCATGCAAAATTTATGCTACTGTTTTACATGTTCAGCCCGATAACAACCTGACAACCCAACTCAATTCAACCCGACCTGTTTTGACCCGAAACCTAATAACCCAATATTTTATAGGGTCGGGTTAGAGTCAATATTTGGGACACCGAAACCCGAATCAACCCGACCGATCAACACGATAACCCGACAACCCGACCCGTTAACACCCCTAATTACAATAACCTCATACATTTCGCCAAAAAAATAAAAAATAAATAACCTCATACATTATATAGTCTGTTAATAGTTGATTGTTGAACAGTCGATTCTTGTGTATTGTCATTTTGATATCATGAGTCCTTATTGGATCAATGGTACATCTTGAATGGTCTGGTCTCAATAATTTACTTACGAGTTTCGAAATGGTTACATGAAGTTTTGATGACCACCATTGTCTTGGCATATAGACGCTAAAAGTTAACTGACAAAGTACTCGTTCAGTCAATTTCTTTTCTTGATAACATAACTAATGTTATTCATAATACGAATACATAATAGCGAAGGTGTTGTACATATGTTCGTACCAATTTTTTACGTTGTGTACAAATCAGCGGTTTATGGGGCACTAAAATCAAAAACCTAAAAATTAATAAAAATATATCAAAATAGATGTTGAATTAAAAATCATAAAATTTTAGAAAATATGGTTAAATTAGATCATAAAAAATAAATAGATAAAATATATTTCAATTTAAAAATAAATGTGGTTTTTAATTAAGAAGTGACACATGTTACTCTAACATGTGGTTACTAAAATGAGATGGATGATGAAGATTGTACATCTTTATATTTTCATAATAAATAAGTTTAAAAATCTGAATTTTTAAGACTTTTTAAAAATAAAATGTCCTAAATACTTTATAATATAATATAGATATAGATATAGTGAAATACAGGGGCGGCTCAACCTACCCGGGGGCCTAAAGCTAAATCTTTAAACGAGGCCCTTTTATCAAGTTATTTGCCAACATCGTCATCATAGTTTCTATTTCTGCATAACTCGTTTTCCTTTCAAAATTTCGTTCTACATTCATCTTTCTTTCACAGTTTTTTTAGCGCAAAACAAAGCATCCTTAAAAGCAAATTTTGATTGAAGAATAATACATGAATATATGGGAAAAGGCAGAGAGTGAAAATATGTTTGTGGGTGTGAAAAAATAAAAGTCAATTCATTAATGTAAATGGTTTAATGGTTGTTAGCACATGGCGTAATTTAACGTTAGCTTATTTTTCTTGCAAAAATAGGTCTTTTATATACTTAATATATTTTGGCTTAAATTTCTACAACAACATGTAAGGTTAAAAAATGAAAAGTAGAAACAAAAGAGGCCCAATTAATAGTTTTCGGTTAATTGGGGCATTTAATAATCGGATCTCTAAAGATGACGTCAAAAGAACACATTAGTGGCTTTATATATATATATATATATATATATATATATATATATATATATATATATATATATATATATATATACACACACACATATACAAGGTTCTAAAAAATCCGGGGCTTTAAAAAATTAGGGGCCTAAAGCTATAGTTTTACTTGCCTTACCCTTGAGCCACCACCGGTGATATACTAAGTTTCTTCTTATTTGCAATGCACTTTATCATCTAACAAGTTGGCTCTTCTCCCACGCGTTGCGATGGGGATTAACTTTATCTCAAAAAGTATTTGGCTGTGATAATATGTTTGTAGATGTTTTTATATGTTTTTAAAGGATATCTGGAATTGAAGGGTTAGTTTCACAATTTTATCTTTTCTGTCATTGGGTCGGTACATGGATGTTAGTCAACATGTGTATGGTAGGGAATGGTTACTCATTACTGTTAGTAGTTTATGGTGTCTGTTGTTTGTAGATTTGGAATCACATGCATAGTAAAACATGTTGATATTATTGGTGGTAGTTGTGCAAAAGAGAGAGTGAAATGTACTGATGGTATATCCAAATGTAGTACATTACACAAAAGATTTTAGATTACAGCTATAGGGAAGAAGAAAAAAAATGTCTGTTTAATGGGCCAGACGAAATAGGCTCAACTAAGCGCAATGGTAAAACGACAATTGGATGTGCCGTTTTTATGATGCTAATTAGTATATGTTATAATCAGTTTATGACTCCTTGTAGACCATTAATAATATTTAATCTTCTTTTTATGATGGGCTCTAATTTCTAGTCAACTATGGGCTTTAGATTCAAATGACATAAATTGGGCTATTGGTCCCTCTAGTGTTAGTCCACCCACAGAAAAAAAACATGATTTTTTTTTAAAATAAACATGATTGTCCTAAGGTTTAAGGATTTTATTGATATGTGATAAATGTGTAATTCATTGTTTATTTTCTTCACAGGAAATAATTAAAACTAACTTCTTTTAAAACTTTAAATAAAAAGTGCCTATTGTCCTATTCTATAAAGCTAAGTATAATATGTAAGATTTTAATATGTTTCTAAATTTTTAAATGTTGTTGAATGCTGATAGGCATTAAAATTAGTGTTGAATATTGGATGCTCGCAATATCAAGATAGATGAGTCTTACGCGTTACTTTTGCGCATCATTTTGAAACTATACTGATAACATCCACTACAAAAAAAAGGCTTTTAGTGACACAATTTTTAAGTGAAAGTACATGTTTACTTACACTTTTCAAAAAAAATGTAAGCAAAAGTCTAGTTTTACCCACACATTTCAAAAAATGTAAGCAAAAGTTTAATTTTTACCCACACTTCACATAAAATGTAAGTAAAAGTCTAATTTTTTTTACCACACTTCACATTTTGAGATAGCAGACCCCTCTCTGCCTTTTTATCTCACATACCAATTTTCAATAACAAGTCAGCTCTTTCTTTTTTTATCTCACCACACACCAAGCACATATATCGGCCATGATCTACTGAAAATCGACACATGCATTGGACAAAAGGATGGGATATGGTCTGAGATAACACAGTACGGGCCAACACTGTAACATAAGTGTTGGCACTATGATTAAAAAGATTACGTGTAACAAGGAACCGGTATAGCTTGCTCATCTTGATCCACTTCAATTATCATAAGTAAAAATGCACCCATTCTTGTTAAAGTCGTGAAATCTCACATTTGCAGTAGAATCATTGAAAGCCTCATTTGCATCGAAACGGGAGCTTGCTCTTTCCAAATACTTTCCAAATACTTTGAAATCACCCATGGCTATCCAAATACTTTCCATAGAATCAACAAGATTTGAGATGCCAGTCCAAAGATCCAACTGTATACGCGCCGATTGTGGACCATAAATATTAAAAATGCAGACAATCTCATTTTTGAACCTAAGAGGTCAATAGTACACATATGGTGATATGACGATCTCATTTTTGCACATGATAACCATACTTTATTGTAATTCGACGGTACAATAAAAAACTTATTAATAACAAAGAGGACTTATACAACCGAACACTTAACATCCACAAAGTGAAAAAAAAGGGAAAAGAAAAGACATTAATACACAAGCTGAAAAGAATGGAAAAAGACAAATTGTACGTGATCCTAACTCACTTTCGCAGGAATCGCGGTTGCATTTAGCATAGCAACAAGCCTTTAAACCCCTAGATGATCCCTAGTGGACGAGTGTTGTCTCGTGAGGGTTTACAGTGAATATACCCACAAAATTCATCTAACATAAACAAGACTTAAAACCATTAAGCAACACCATCTTCACGTACCATACAAGCATTCGATGTAAGCTCATCTATCTTTCCCATATATCTAAGAATCTAAACACAAACCAAAATGTAATGAAAATTAGCTTCTAACAAACTCCAATTTAAATATTAGATAAAATTAAACCAAGCAAATCAAACAAATGACTATAATAATTGTTGAAAACATCATTTTTGTAAGAAAAAATTACATGTTTCGTCCTTGTGGTTTACCCAGAAATCATGTTTCGTCCCTATTCGATTTTAATTACACTGACGGTCCCTGTTTTTCAAACTAATTGCACTGATGGTCCCTATTTTTCAAAAATAGGGACCAACTGTGTTACAAATTTGTTTGAAATTAGTAACACGGATAGTCCCTATTTTCCCGAATAGGGACTATCAGTGAAACATATTTGACAAAATAGGGACCATCAGTGTAATTAAAATCGAATAGGGAAGCCATATATACCTGAGTCAACGCCTACTATTTCTCATTTATTGCCCTTTTTTGTATTTTAATTAATCGTCACTTTTGTTTAAAGTATTACTCAGGGCGGAACTATTAAGGGGCATGGGAGGGTTCCAGCTTTTATAAAATTCGTGACAATTAATGTAAATATTATAATCGTTTGTTTTAAAATTATAATCTTTATTTTCATCTTGGAAGAAAAAAAATGACCGTTTAATGGGTCAGACGAAGCAGGCTCAATTAAGCCCAATGGTAAAACGACAATTGGATGTGCTGTTTTTGTGATGCTAATTAGTATATGTTATAATCAGTTTATGGACTTGTTGTAGTCATTATAATATTTAATCTTCTTTTTATGATGGGCTCTAATTTCTAGTCAACTATGAGCTTTAGATTCAGATGACATAAATTGGGCTATTGGTCCCTCTAGTGTTTAGTGTGTTGATCGGTTCGGTTATGGGGTTATTCAGTTAGTTCGGTTAAATTTTTTTTTTGGGTCAACCTGAAAACCGAACCGAATCGAAAACCGAATTTGAATTCGGTTCGGTTCTCGGGTTGACCCGAATACCCCGAAATTCACTAATTTTTAAAAAAAAATTAATAATTACATAGATTTTTAATAAACAAAAAATTATTATTAACATAAAAAGTGTTTTTTATATATTATGATAACATTTTAATAGTATTTATATATATAAATATATACAAAATATATATATTTATATGAATTCGGTTTTCAGTTCGGTTTTCGGTTCGGTTTTCAGTTCGGAGTGTCAAACCCATATCCAACCTGAGAACCGAATTAGTAGTTCAGTTCGGTTCGGTTAGTAGTTCGGTTCGGTTATTTTCGGTTCGGTTCGGTTTTGGTTGTCGGTTTTTGGTTTTTTCGGTTTTTTGCTCACCCCTAGAAAAATTAGCTTTAAAATAAACATGATTGTCCTAAGGTTTAAGGATTTTATTGATATGTGATAAATGTGTAATTCATTGTTTAATTTCTTCACAGGAAATAATTAAAACTAACTTCTTTTAAAACTTTAAATAAAAAGTGCCTATTGTCCTATTCTATAAAGCTAAGTATAATATGTAAGATTTTTAATATGTTTCCTCAATTTGTAAATGTTGCTGATTGTGATAGGCATAAATTAGGTTGTGATATTGGTGCTCGCAATATCAAGATAGATGAGTCTTACGCGTTACTTTTGCGCATCATTTTGAAACTTTACTGATAACATCCTTTATAGTGTAGTAGCACTACTGATAACATCCTTTATAGTGTAGTAGCACAATCATTAATTCAGCTAGCTAATGATGGAGTGATTCTTTCAGGAAGGAATAAGGCCAGGACCTTCGTCGCCCATGCCTTCTTTCCCTTCTCTCAACAACAGAAGGAATTTCGACATGATAATGTAGCTTGTGTTGTCCTACATTATTATATTGGTTTGCGAGAGCACTCTTGCTAAGGCTTAAAAAGATACTTTAAGTTATAACTGAATTGTATATATTGGTGCTGTGATGGATCTTGTAATCCATAAACATATTTTTAGGGCAATTACCATATTGTTATTTATCTATCTTTTTTTGAGAAGGGTGAAAATTGAGTGTTTTGCTGTTTGTTTCAGCGCCTTTTTACATGACAATCATTGACGTATTTACTGGTTCAATCTGCTCCAGTCTTTGATTTTGGAAATGCTCCCACGGCGATTCAATTCATTTTGAGGATAGCGGACCCCTCTCTCTCTGCCGTTTTTTTTCTACATAAAAAATTTTCAATAACAAGTCGGCTCTCTCTTTTTATCTCACCACACACCAAGCACATATATCGGCCATAATCTACTGAGTGCAAAATTCCTCATTACTGATCCATGAGTCAAACACCCTAAAAGGCGTAGGCCTGAAATCGACACATGCATTGGACAAAAGGATGGGATATGGTCCGAGATAACACAGTACGGGCCAAACCTTGTAAACATAAGTGTTTGGTTCTGTGTTTAAGAAAAGTTAACGTGTAAACAAGGAAAACGATCTAGCTTGCTCATCTTGATCCACTTCAATTATCATAAGTAAAAATGCACCAATTCTTGTTAAAGTCGTGAAATCTCACATTTGCAGTAGAATCATTGAAAGCCTCATTTGCATCGAAACGGGAGCTTGCTCTTTCGGATATGGACCTAACCACTTTTGAAATCACCCATAGCTATCCAAATACTTTCCATAGAATCAACAAGATTTGAGATGCCAGTCCAAAGATCCAACTTTATACGCGCCGATTGTGGTCGTGGACCATAAATACTAAAAATGCAGACAATCTCATTTTTGCACACGATAACCATACTTTATTGTAATTCGACGGTACAATAAAAAACTTATTAATAATAGAGAGGACTTATACAACCGACACTTACATCCACAAGTGAAAAAAAAGGGAAAAGAAAAGTTCATTATCACCAAGCTGATAAGAATGGAAAAAGACAAATTGTACGTGATCCTAACTCACTTTCGCAGGAATCGCGGTTGCATTTAGCATAGCAACAAGCCTTTAAACCCCTAGATGATCCCTAGTGGACGAGTGTTGTCTCGTGAGGGTTTACAGTGAATATACCCACAAAATTCATCTAACATAAACAAGACTTAAAACCATTAAGCAACACCATCTTCACGTATCATACAAGCATTCGATGTAAGCTCATCTACCTTTTCCATCATCTATGCGAATCTAAACACAAAACCACAATGTATGAACATTAGCTTTACAACTCCAATTTTAATATTAATAAATTAAAAACCAAGCAAATCAAACAAATGACTCTATATTAATTGTTGAAAACATCATTTTTGTAATTACGAAATACTTGATAACAATTGTAATATTGGATTTGGCATTATCTTTTGAAAAACTATTGTAATCACTTGATATGTGAAAAGAGTACATTTTCTACACTGACTATATTCATTTTCAACTTGTAAATCAACAACAAAATACTTTTTACTATCGATAAACAGCCATAGTTGAAAAATGAAAAACAAGAAAGAAAGTGTGTTACTCTGAAGTTCCGATGTCGATATGAGGAATGTGAGAAATTTTAGGCCAATCCTCTCCTACATCCTTTTCACACCTTCTTCTTAGAATTTCACAACTTAAAATGGTAATTTCATTGAGATCATTGAAACTTTGTATCTCATCTGGTAGGGAACGTAATTCGTCACAAAGTTCTATCCTCAGTGACGTGAGTTTTGGGAAGTTACTTGGCAGGGAAACCAAAGCCGAACACTTGAGTATGACCAACTTTTGTAAATTAGGAAAGAGAATCTCGTCCTTTGATGTAGCATCATCGTCATCATGGAAACGCTTTAAAGACTGCATGCGATACAATTCAATTCTCTTGAGGCTGGGTAATTTCCCAAGTGGTGGAAGTTGTTCACACTTATCAACACCAAAAAACCCAATACTAGTCAAATTGACTAATTTGACCAGCCAACTCAGAGAAAGAACCGTTCCCATGTAATTCCATATAGTCAACTTTTGGAGACCCGAATTTGGTTCCAATCCCTCAAGAACCTCTGAATCAAATGTTTCTGGTCTATGATTATCCCGTGACCAAACTAATCCCAAAGACTTAAGATTTGTTTTGTCTTTCAAATTGGCACTTTTGGCATCCCTTAAACCTCCTACATTCTCAAGTCTTGATAACGTCAACTCCGACCCAAGAAGATTTAGATTTCCCAATTCACCTATTCGGGCCCCATCATCTTTTCCTACATCAAATTTTGAAAGCCTTCGAAGGTTGACTAGTTCTTTTATTCCAACTGGCATATGCTTGAGTTGATCATAACAGTCATTAAGATCTAGACGTTGAAGATTCCTCATGAACCTCAAACCTTTAGGCAACTCACACAGCCACCAAGATGATTTTAGAATTAAAACCTGCAAGTTTTGGAGATTTATAATCGACTCTGGTAGAACTTTTATGTCTAAATTTGATATCTTCAAGTATCTCAAATGTATTAGCTTGCAAATTGATTTGGGCAACGTCGAGCTTCTAATTTCGTCCAAGTGCAACACCCTTAGATAGACATGGTTGGAGATTTGTCTAATGTTACTTGTATAAATCCAATTATAGACAAGCATTGATCGTACTGATCTTAGCTTTTTCAGGTCGTTTTTTGAAAACTCAAAATCTTCACATTTTAAACTGAGATGAAGCACCTCATCCGAGGTTATCAACTCCTTATCAGGCTCTATAACTGCACAATCATGTATCATTACATATTGCGCAAGATCGTGCATTAAATCATGCATTTTGCAACTCGCACCCGTGTCTATATCCTCCTCGACGACATCTTGGAAAAATGACCTCTGGGCCAAGCAAGTAAAAATTTCCTCACCAAGCGCATACAAGCTCACATCTCCTTGAGATGGAATAAATCCATTTGCCATCCACAGCTCTATCAACAAATCCTTACTCATTTCCTTCCCTTTTGAAAATAGACAACAATAAGCGAAACATCGTCTCACATGTGGAAGCAAATCATCATAGCTTAACCTCAAAGCAGGTAAGATGTTATTGTCTTGCATTTGCGACATGAACTTGTCGTTTACAAGCTGCCACTCATTCACCTTTTTTTTGGTCGACATCAAACTACCCAAAGTCTTCACTGCTAGAGGTAAGCCTTTGCATTTCTCCACTATCTCCCTTCCTACAAGCTCAAGCTCCCTTACGTTTTCCCCCTCTCCTCCGCCTGGGAACGCAAGCATCTTGAATAGCGACCATGACTCCTTTTTTGATAAAACTGCCACATTATGCTGCAACTCAGGAATCTTAGCCATCAGTTGCGCAGTATCTTCCTTCCGCGTCGTTACCATAACTGTGCTGCCTTTCGCTCCGCAGCTTAATGCTTTGCATAACTCGTCCCACTTTTCCATTTCCTTGTTTTCGATCCATACGTCATCCATAACTATAAAAAATTTCTTACCTTGTAACTTGTTTTGAAGGCATGCTTGCATCTTATCTAACTCCGAATCTTCCGACCCACATATTGACTTTATTATTCTTTTGACATCAAAGACGTTAGAGACATACACCCAAAACTTTAACTCGAAACTTATCTTCACCATTTCATGGTTGTACACGTATTGAGCTAGTGTAGTTTTTCCAATGCCACCCATGCCCCATATAGCATAGACCCGAACATCATTATCGTCGTGTGTGATGCCTATATCTTGGTTACAAATCTTATCAACTATCATCTTCTTCTCTTCATCCCTTCCATAGATCTTGGACAAGTTTACAAGTGAGCTAGTTTCCCTGTTCGAAATCTGACCACCAACTCCCGCGGCATCTACACTAACGGTACTGGGAGTCAACTGGAACTTGGATCTATTAGCATCAATGACTTCCAACTTTTTTCGTATGTTCTTAACTTTATGAGCAATCCTAGTTTTGACCAAAAGTGGATTATGGTGGGAGGAAAAGAAGGTTCTTGCCTTATGTTTGATACTGTCCAGGCTTTGTATCATAGCTTCAGTTGAGGCTTCATCTATAACATTTTCCACCTCCAAAGAGGCGGATTTGAGAGTCTTGAGCCATTCTTCCACGTCCTTTTGTGTTGTTTGCTTCTTCTCAGCGTCATGAAGAACACCTTGGATCTGTCTGAAAGTGTTGTTGAGAGCTAAAAGATCATCTTCAAGGCCCCAGAGCAACCCAACCTCTTGGATAGCTGCAGAAGTTAATCTCCCTACCAAATCACTCACAAGAGCCGAAGTAAAGGGATCAGCCATGAATAATGCTTTGATTTAGAACTCACACAGTGTTTACACACAAATTCTTAAGGGTAAACTCACACAGACAAAGAAAAGAAAATTAAGATCAGATTCAAAATGAACTACAAAGACCAAGACAAGTGTTTGTGGGAGAAAGGCTTAAAAGTTGACTTGGTAAATGGATAAGAGTAGCTGGTATAGAACCATCAATGCACGACGTCCACAAATTGTTTTTACAAATGAAAGTTTTATGTAAAAAGTCATTCTTCAAAGACTAGAGAAAGGTGAGTAGAAAAACCGAAAACCGAGTCCATTACATAATAGTCCTAATAAAACGTTGTTCTTCTCTCAAATCCATTACATAAATAAAGAGAATTGGGAGTACAACAAGTTAACTCTCATGCATGTGGCATGTTAATCTTGTAATAACATGCAACAGCCTCAAGTCGTCAACAAGAATTTTAACTTTCAAATGATTTGTTAGTCTTGTAATAGCTGCAACCTTCACAGTGTGAACATATTTGCATCTATTCTTGTGGTATGTTTGGCACCAGGTCTCCAACTACATATTAGAATATGAGGTTACACCAACATAGAAAATTAAGAAACAGAAGATCAATGAAGACTCGGTTTCCATCTTTGATGACGTATAAGAAGGCTAACATGACTTTGGGCCAAGCCCACACTATCAAAGTATGGCTTTGGCCCAATTAAATAAGAAACAAGCATAACAGGCCGGAATTAAGCCCAGTACCACACTGGCAACGGTCCGGATGCATTAAGACGGACGCGGACTGTTCCTAGGCCGCTTCCGCAAAGCAATACAGCGGACTAACTAACGTCCGTGGAAGTTAGTTCACAACAGCAATCACGATTATGACGGATCCTTTTCCCGACAAGGGTTTCACTCTGACCAATAACAATCATATGCGAAATACTAGGAAACCCTAGTACTACTCGCCTATAAATAGGAATCCTCGTACATTCCAAAAGGTACAATACTCTCACTCACTCTGACACACATAACTCTCACAACGTGATCTCTTATTCTCGCGTTGGAGTCTAATCGTGGGGTCCGTCCCCACGGTAAGACTAACGGTTTACTTTCATTGTGCAGGAAACCATTAAAATTACTTGATTTAGTACAAGATATAACCCAAGGAGAGCTTAACGGCCCGGCCTAACAAGCGATCCAGATCCAAACCATACCCGTAACACTTTTTGTACTAACAAGTTGGCGTCATCCGTGGGACCCGTACACAACTACGTTCCCTAAAATACTCACCATGAGCGCACACTCAGGTCCTTTTCCTACCGCACACACGTCTGCCGTGCGGAACACGGGAGGAAAGGAAAAAAGAAACGTCACAAAGAGACCCGAACGGGCCCACATCCGATGCAGCCCTTAGGGAATTTTGTGATAAGAATTACAATCAGTTGTTGCCAATCTAGGGTGAGAAAATGCACCAAGAGAAAGTACAGCAAGAAAAGCTCAAGGCATTGAAAGCTCGTCTTAACTTCGAGGAGATTTCACAGTACGCCGAGTCAAGGACACCAAGCAGAAGTAGGGACATCAGAAAGAGGCTTGGACTTAAAGTTGTCCGCAGCGTGTCTGGAAGTCCTGAACCAAGGCGTGGTAGGTCCGAATCACCAAGAAAAAGGGATCCAGAAAGGAAAACGGTGTTCAAAAGTCTGGAAAAGAGTGTGTTCCACAGGCTAGGTGACAAAGAAAAAGGTATGTCCGCATACTCCAATGATTCAAGACGTCAGTCGCATTACAGTAGTCGCGGAGACACTGAAAGCTATTACCAAAGCTCTCGCTCGAGAGGAACAGAGCTTCTTTCTAAGAGGCATTACAACAGAAGAACATCATCACGCAAGGGAGGAAAGCTGTCGGAAAGTGAAGACAGTGCTGGAGGACATTGAAAGTCAAAGTCTAAGAAGCAGAAGTCAAGCATTGAGGATGATGATTTATCCCAACCATGGATATGTGAGGGAACTGATGAAACGTATCACAGCAAACCACCCTCTCCTCGCATCCGTCTTCTTGATCTCCCAAAAAGGACTCGTATGCCAAGCCACGTCTAAACATATGATGAAAGTGAAGATCCGAAAGACCACCTCAAGATCTTTCAGGCAACAGCCAAAGTGAAATGTTGGGCGACGCCAACATAGGTGTCCAGCATAGTACATGTTCAAATTCCATACTCCCCTTCGTCCGTCGAGGAGTCTGGTTATGATGACCTCCCTCCGGAAAGCCAAAACAGTTATGAGACCCAGAATGAGGCATTTTTGGCAAATTATCTCCAACAAAAAAAAATGTAATAAAGATCCCGTTGAAATCCATCACATCAAAGAAAGAGAAGGAGAGTCTACGGAAGACTTCGTGCAGAGGTTTAAAGTTGAAAGCAGGGATGTAAAGGGAGCACCGGAAGTCTTGAGAATCTCATGATTCATGCACGAAATTACAAACCCTGAGCTGATCAAACGCTTGCATGACAAAATTCCGATGTCAGTAGATGAGATGATGAGGATAACCACATCTTTCCTTAGGGGGGAGCTAGCAGCTGGTAATCATGAGCGGAAAAAGTCACTTCGGCCATGGAAGCAACAGGAGTTGGACATAAGCAAAACTTCAAGAAAGGAGGTTTTAAAAGTCAACAAAGGCCGATGACGACCCCGATCGAAAAACGAAACAACAACAAATTTGGTGAGTTTCACGGAGAGGTAGGGCACAACACTGATGAGTGCATGCACCTAAAGAGGCAAATAGAGGAATTGTTGAAAAGTGAGAAACTGTCACACATCATCAAAGAGATAAAGCAAAATAGTGAGAAAGATCAGCCAAAAACAAGCAAGAAAGGGGAAGCGTCCAACAAGGATAAGCCTTTGGCAATCCTGATGGTGCAACCTTAGCAGAGGATCGCTGTTGAGAATCGTTTAGCCCATCTAGGATTAGTTTTACAGATAACTTATATACGCAGCAGAATAATAAAGAACAATAAGTTATCAAATAAGGTTTTACTATTATTAATCTACTGCCCCAAGATCAAATGATTCTTGGGGCTCTAAACCTAACCTAATACATATAACTAACATAAACTAATAGACTCTCATTGGGAGGGGTTCTAAACTCACGATGGTGATGGTTTTTTTCAACCAGATGCCTATGACCCTTCTATTATATAGGGTTTACATGAAACCTAGTTACATAGGAAGCTACTTAATATTTATATTTAAGTCCTGTTATTTCTTCTTTCTTCATTTGTGCATCATGTAATTTTGTTATCATTAATCTGAGTTCTCCAACTAATCTTTTCTAGTGTGAAAATTTACAAAACTCATCTCATGATGAAGCTATTCTTTTATTGCCTTCACCTTAACTTAAGATCTCCTTTAACACTCAATCACATAATATGCTGCAATTTCATTTATCTTTTCCCCTCTTCTTGTATCCCTATTCCAATAGGGGTTTTTATCGTAGATATGCAACTGGTACAACATTCCTTTCCAGTGGTGTGCATGTAGATGGTTAAACATTTATTCAATAACTCTTCCACTTGAAACCAATAGTTTTACCATCTCTTGATTCTCGAATCAGAGGCTCCATGTAGTGATTATGTTGAAGAAAAATTGAGTATAACGAATTTGATTTGAAGAAGTAGAATCTCCCAAAACTTGCTCCTGTGCTCTTATGTCTTGCACAATCCACGTGACGTCGAACTTTATATACATAGGGAAAAGTATTAAGTAGACCGCAAACCTCTTGACATAATCATCTTTTATCCTATAAAATGAGACATGTGATAAATAAAGGTTAACTCTTTTATGTTGGGATTAGCGATTGTAGCATTGGAGCATCTCTAAGGATAAAATCACACACCCACTTCTCTAGATTTTTGCAAGTACTTTCGCCAACATCATATCTAACGCTTGACATGTTATCATTGTAAAAAGTGGGATTTAATAGAAACGCATCTATGAAACTCGAAACTACACATAAATACAGCAATATTTTCAATGTCTTTCCGTAATACCTCTTCAATAAATCCAAAACGAGCCAATAATAATTAAGAATAAACTGACAAAGAAATAGTTCTAATCGCGAGTATCCTCAATTGGTCTGTTGTCTCAACCACTGGACAATGACTCCTGCCCCCAGTATTAAAGTAATCTGCGCAGTACTAAAAAAAATCAATAAAGCCTAGCAGTATTAAAATCATCGAACAGTACTAAGTTCCAACGACCAACAAGTATTGTACTTTCATTCTCAATAGCTGGTTAGTATAAGTTTAGTAATTATCAAGCAGCACTTTAGTAGATAACGTAACAAGAACAAACGTTTTTTACCTCTGCACTATTGAACAATGTTGACCTCACCTGCTTGCCTGTCACTTTGCTTAACATTACTTAACCAACCATAACTGAGTAAATCTTGACCAGTAGAAAACCAATAAATGGACAAAACTAAAAACAAATTAAACAAGGTACAAACGTGTTAAACATCAAAGAATATGAACCGGTTTACACAACTCAACACACACATACTCCAGCCCCATATCCTTAGTGTAGTAACATTTTTATTTGTTTTTCAGACTCTAAAAAAAAAATAAAAAAAACAAAACCATTGAGGATAACTTTCCAAAGGCAGTGTCAAACGTACCTGCTTTTTCTTTCTTAACCTGCTATCAAACACTTCCTCGCTCACTTACCTCCTTTTTACAAAACTCTTACCACACAATCACACTTAGTACTTACAAAATGAATAATCACCAAACAGCCTCAAGACATTGTGTGCTAGTACTAAGTTATTAGCTAGTACTAATCATTGATAGCTGTATTTAAGTATATAACTGGCAGTTTTAAAGTTACATTAGGCCTAGTACTTAGATCGTTCGTTGCTTGATACCACCTGCTAGGATTACACAAGTAAACCACACTCGTCAAATCCTTGTACAATCCGTAATCTTATGCTGTTCCCATAAAAAAAACTTTCTCCCTTATTGTGATGTCACGCTTATGATCGCACGTAAATTTTATCTAGAAGTTACTTTATCTCACCAGTTAACTAATAATCACCCATTCGAAACCTAAACGTTCTTCGCACCTTCTGCTGCTCACTTCAACATGATGTCGTTCACACCATCTCAAGTAACCTGGTGTCGTGCCTTTTCTTTTCAGCAGCCATAACATCATCACTTTAGTATCAAAAACCCTAAAGAATTAGGGTTTACTTGAAAATACGTTATGACATCCGTCTTGAGTTCGTATTTTACTGTTTACTCTCTAGTCCAAAAACAACATTAATCATAAAGCTCATCAAATAATCACTCATGCCTACTTCATTTATTTTGTGTTATACAGAAATGGAATTAACTACACAATAAGCATATAGCTGCTTTCTTTGCCCATGATCACCATACGAAGTCAATCAATCGATCCATATAGAAGAATACGCAAACCCTAATTGACTAGGGTTTGATCATTTAGAACACAACGGATCGAAAAGAAGAACCTAAATTAAATAGTAACAAAGCTTTACCAATCGTATTGCTACCCTAAACAGGTAGAGGGACGATTATAAGCATCATTTATAGCAATTAATTCTTCAAAACCCAAAAAACTTACAACAAATCAATTTCTTGAAATTGTGTTTTAGGGATTCTTTAAAAACCTATGTGAGATACCTTAGAGTCTGAGAGCCACCGCCTTAGCAGAGGATCACTATTGAGAATCGTTTAGCCCATCTAGGATTAGTTTTACAGATAACTTATATACGCAGCAGAATAATAAAGAACAATAAGTTATCAAACAAGGTTTTACTATTATTAATCTACTGCCCCAAGATCAAATGATTCTTGGGGCTAAACTAACTAATACATAAACTAACTAACTAATAGACTCTCATTGGGAGAGTTCTAACTACGATGGATGATTTCAACCAGATGCCTATGACCCTTTATATATAGGGTTTACAAGAAAACCTAGCTTACATAGGAAGCTAACTTAATATTTCACATTAAGTCCTTGTTATTTCATCTTTCTTCATTTGTGCATATGTAATTTTGTAATTTTCAAATCTGAGATCCCAACAATCTTCCCCTATTTGATATTACAAAACTATCTCCATGGATGAAACAATCTTCAATGCTTCCCCTTAACTTAAGATCTCCTTAAACACCACACATAATAAGCTGCAAATCATTAATCTTCTTACCCTTTTTGTAATCATCCAATAGGGGTCTTATGTAGATATGCAACTTGTAAACACTTCCTCTCAAGTGGTGCATGTAGATGGTTAAACATTTAATCAATAATCTTCCCCTGAAACCAATATGTTTACCATCTCTTAAATCTCGAACTCAGGAGGCTCCATGTAGTGATTACTGATGAAGAAAATCGAGTATAACAAATTTGATGAAGAAGTAGAATCTCCCAAACTTGTGTCTTATGTCTTGCACAATCCACGTGACATCGAACTCATACTATAGGGAAAAGTATAAGTAGACCGCAACCTCTTGACAAAATCATCATTTATCCTATAAAATGAGACACTGAGCAAAATAACGTAACTCCTTTAAGTGATAGCGAATGTGAGCATTGAGCATCATAAGAAAAATCACACATTCCTAGATTTTTGCAAGTCTTCGTCAACATCATATAAGCATGAACAAGTTATCCTTGACCAGAGGATATAATAAGAACACGCATCTATGAAACTCAACTACAACATCAAATAAGCAATATTCAATTGTCTTCGTAATCACCTCTTCAATAAATCCAAAACGAGCCATAAATAATTAAGAATAAACTGAAAGAAATTCAGTTCTATCCGAGATCCAAATGCGTCTGTTGTCCAACATCGGACAATGCTAGCAGTATTAAAGTACTCTGGCAGTACTAAAAAAATCAATAGAAGCCTAGCAGTATTAAAATCATCGAACAGTACTAAGTTCCAACGACCAACACTTATTGTCTTTCATTCCAATAGCGGTAGTAATAAGTAGTAATAATCAAGCATCACTTAGTAGCATAACGTAACAAGAACAACAGTTTTAACCTTGCACTTTGAACAATGATGACCTCCACCTGCTGCACCTTTCTTAACATTACTAACAACCATAACTGAGTAAATCTTGACCAGTAGTAACCAATACATGGACAAAACTAAAACAATAAACAAGTACAAACGTTTAAACATCAAACGCATGACCGGTTTACACAACTCAACCCAACATCCAGCCCATGTCCTTAGCAATAGTAACATATCAGACTCTAAACCATCTGAGATAACTTCCAAAGCAGTGTCAAACATACCTGCTTTTTCTTTCTTAACCTGCTATCAACCTTTTTCTTTTTCCATTATATAAAAACTCTTACCACACAATCACACTTAGTACTTACAAAACGAATAATCACCAAACCAACCTCGAGACATGTGAGCAGTACTAAGTTATTAGCAGTACTAATCATGATAGCAGTATTAAGTATATAAGCTGGCAGTATTAAGTTACCTTAGGCAGTACTTAGATCGTTGTTGCTTGTATACCACTAGTAGGATTACACAAGTAACCACACTCGTCAAAACCTTGTAAATCCAGTAATCATATGCGTTCCATAACTTTCTCCCTTGTTGTGACGTCACCATATGATCAGCACGGTAACTTTAATCAAAGTTACTTTATCCCCACCATACCTAATACTCACCCATTGGAAACCCTAAAACGTTTTGCACCTTCTGCTGCTCACTTTAACATGATGTCGTTCACACCATCTCAAGTAACATGGTGTGGTGCCTTTTCTTTTCAGCAGCCATAACATCATCACTTTAGTATCAAAAACCCTAGAGAATTAGGGTTTACTTGAAAATATGTCATGACATCCATCTTGAGTGCGTCTTTTGTTGTTTACTCACTAGCCCCAAAACAACATTAATCATAAAGCTCATCAAATAATCACTGGTGCCTTTCCCCTTATTATTTTGTGTATACCAGAAACTGAATACACAAACACAATAAGCGTACAGCTGCTTTCTTTGCCCATGACCACCATACGAAGTTAATCAATTGATCCATATAGAAGAATACACAAACCCTAATTGACTATGGTTTGATCATTTAGAACACAACGGATCAAAAAGAAACCTAAATAAATAGTAACAAAGCTTACCAATCATATTGCATACCCCAAACAAGTAGAGAGGACGATAAGCATCATTATAGCAATTAATCTTTAAAACCACCATAGAAATTTTAACCACAAATCATATCTTGAAATAGTGTTTTAGGGTTCTTAAAAACCTTGTAGATAGATCCTAGATCGAGAGCTACGAGGCTCTGATACCACATGTTGAGAATCGTTTACCCCATCTAGGATTAGTTTTACAGATAACTTATATACACAGCGGAATAATAAAGAACAATAAGTTACCAAACAAGGTTTTACTATAATTAATCTACTGCCCCAAGATCAAATGATTCTTAGGACTAAACTAAGTAATACATAAACTAACTAACTAATAGACTCTCATTGGGAGAGCTCTAACTATGATGGATGATTTCAACCAGACGCCTATGACCCTTTATATATAGGGTTTACAAGAAAACCTAGCTTACATAGGAAGCTAACTTAATATTTCACATTAAGTCCTTGTTATTTCATCTTTCTTCATTTGTGCATATGTAATTTTGTAATCATCAAATCTGAGATCCCAACAATCGCTAGGCAGAGAATCACTCAAAGTTTCTCTCCCAACCCAGAAATTTCATTTCTGCCTTTAGACGAAGAAGAAGGAACCGAAGGACCAATGATCATTAAAGCAGAAGTCGGATGCCACTTCATACACCGTATGTACGTGGATGGGGGGTCAGCCTCAGAAATACTGTATGAACATTGCTTCAACAGACTTCGCTCAAAAATAAAAAATCAAATGGTTCTGGCCACTACCCCCTAATAGGGTTTAACGGTGAAATCATATGGCCGTTGGGGCAAATATCACTACTGGTGAAGATTAGAGATGAGGAGCATTCGACCTCAGCTTGGATGAATTTTTTGATAGTGAGATCATCATCTCCATACAACGGAATCATTGGAAGGCCGAGGATCAGAAAAATACAAGCAGTTCCATCAACAACTCACGGAATGTTAAAATTCCCTGTAGCAGGAGGAATACTCACGCTAAGGAGTAGCAAGATCATACCGATCGAATGTGCAGCGGTCTCAAAAGTAGAAGGACAACCTTTGGCCATCAGTCAAGCCGTGGAGGAAAGGATCAAAGTAGTAATACATCCAGAATATCCGGAACAAACGATAATGATTGGATCTACTCTTACGAAAGAAGGACAGAGCAAGCTATGTGACCTACTTCGACGTAACCTTGATGTGTTCGCCTGGAAGCCTGCGGATATGACTGGTGTCCCGAGGCATATAGCAGAACATCGTTTAAATGTACGGAAAGGATGCCCCCCGGTCAGGCAAAATAAAAGAGGTCAGGCAGCGAACAGGAACCAAGCAATTGAATAAGAGGTTAGAAAACTCATTGATGTTGGTATCATGAAAGAAGTCCACTACCACAGTTGGCTGTCCAATCCAGTAATGGTAAAAAAACATGATGGTTGCTGGCGGATGTGTGTCGATTTTAAAGACTTGAACAAAGCATGCCCCAAGGACGGTTATCCGCTACTGGAAATAGATTGGAAGGTGGAATCCCTCTGCGGATTTCCCTTTAAGTGCTTTTTGGACGCATACAAGGTTACCACCAAATCAAGATGGCAAAAGAAGATGAGGAGAAGACAACATTCATTACGAGTCAAGGAATATTTTGCTACCCCAAGATGCCGTTCGGTTTAAGAAATGCAAGGGAACATACTAGCGTCTGGTAGACAAGGCATTTCACAAGCAGATTGGCAGGAACCTGGAGGTATATGTAGATGATCTAGTCATTAAAAGCCACACGGAAGGTGAAATCATCAGAGACATAGAAGAAACGTTCAAAACATTAAGGGAGATCAACATGAAGTTGAATCCTAAAAAATGTACATTTGGGGTAGAGGAAGAAATGTTCTTAGGGTACAAAGTTAATACCAAAGGAATAAAGGTATGCCCAGACAAAGTAGACGCGGTTCTAAGTCTTCCATCCCTAAAATGTTTAAAGGATGTGCAAAAGCTAAATGGAGAGTTGGCAAGCTTAAACAGGTTCTTGGCTAAGTCAGCTGAGAAGTCACTACCGTTCTTCAAAACTTTGAAAAATATACAATGAAAAGTGATTTCGTCTAGACCGAGGAAGCTAAGTCCGCATTCAAACAGATGAAGCAACATATAGCAAAACTTCCCATGTTAACCACACCGAAAGAAAAGGAAGAGCTCATTGTCTACTTGGCAACAGCAAAAGAAGCCGTAAGTGCATTTCTAATGACTGAAAGGGAAGCTAAGCAAATACCAATTTAATTTGTTAGCCGCACCTTAAGAGGTCCAGAAATAAACTACACCTCTATGGATAAATTGGTCATAGCACTTGTCCATGCCAGCAAGCGTCTGAAAAGATACTTCCAAGCATACCTGATCATAGTGGTCACGGACCAACCCATAAAGCAAGTACTGTCAAAACCTGAAATAGCAGGAAGGCTACAAAAATGGAGCATAGAGTTGGGAGAATAAGCCATACATTATAGACCAAGAGTATCCGTAAAGGGACAAATTTTAGCAGACTTTATAGTCGAAAGGCCAGAAGATTCACCTATAGAAGTTGAAGAGGAACTCCCGGAACCATGGATCTTGTTTACGGACGGATCATCCTGTGTGGATGGTTCCGAAGCTGGGATGATACTCACAAATCCAGAAGGAATGGAATTCACTTATGCTCTAAGATTCAGGTTTGAGGCAACCAACAACGAAGCCAAATATGAAGCATTAATTGCAGGATTGAGGATAGCAGAACAAATGGGTGTGAAAAATCTCCAAGTAAATGTGGATTCACGGCTGGTGGCCAACCAGGTCAATGGAACCTACATAGCAAAGGAAGCCGACATGATCCAATACCTAGAAAAGGTGAAGACACTTACCAATGGTTTCAGAATGTTCTCAATCAAACAAGTTCCCAGAAGTGAAAACAAAAAGGCAGATGCCCTAAGAAAAATAGCATCCACCAGCTTCACGCACCTAAGCAAACAAGTGTTAGTTGAGGAACTCAAAGAGAAGTCAATAAATGAGAGAAAGTGTTAGCAGTGGTAGAAGAAGAGGGGAATACATGGATGACCCCAATTCAAGAGTACCTTACGGAAGAAATCCTGCCAATAGAAGTAGATAAGGCAAGAGCTGTTAGACGCAAGTCACAACGGTTCGCCATGATCAATGGAGTTCTTTACAAGAAATCTTTTCTCGGACCATGGATAAGGTGCGTTGGGCCGCTTCAAGCAAACTATGTTCTAAGATAGATACACGAATGGTCTTGCAGCATGCACGCAGGCACAAGATCCGTAGTGGCTAAAGCTTTGCAAATTGGATACTACTGGCCTACTATGCGCAAAGACGCAAGGGCATTGATATAGGCATGCAAAGGCTGTTAGGTTCACCAACCGATCCCGAGAAATCCGCAATAAAAGTTGACCCCAATCACGTCCCCATGACATTCTATAAATGGGGAATTGACATAGCCGGACCTTTTTCGGAAGGTCTTGGTAAAGTCAAGTTCTTAATTGTAGCCATTGACTACTTCACCAAGTGGATTGAAGCAAAACCCAATCCATTCTCCTGTTGTAGCTGCGACTGCTGTTTTCTTGATCTACCCAATTGGTCAAGGAAGCTTTTCTGATGGTATGCCTCTAGGAATTTATGGTACTTTCAACTTCATGATTGTATTCCAGGCTGGTGTGAAAAGTTATGTATCTGCCAACATTTTGCTTCCGTAAAACATCCACAGGCAAATGGTTTAGTGGAAAGGGCCAACAGAAGCTTAGGATAAGGAATCAAATCAAGGCTAGACGCAAGAAGCAAAGACTGGATGGAAGAGCTCTCTCATGTTCTATAGGCGCACCGCACCATGATCAAATCTAGCGACGGAGACACTCCTTTTTCACTAACATATGGAACGGAGGCAGTCATCCCAGCGGAGATTGTTATGCCCACATTAAGGACAACGAAAGTTGATGTGGTGAGAAATGACGAATCCATAGAGATCAATTTGGACCTAGTGGAAGAAAGGACGGAGCAGGCAGCAATTCGTGAAGCAAAGAGCAAAAGAAAATGGAGAAATACTACAACTCAAAGGTCTGCAACACAAGCTTTAAGCCTGGAGATCTAGTGTACCGCAAGAATGATGCAATCCACGCGGAAAGAGGAAAGCTGGGCCCCAAATGGGAAGGACCATACGAGGTGACAGAAGCATTAGGCAAGGGGGCGTATAAGCTAAGAGGCCGAGACGACAAGCAACTCCCGCGGACATAGAGCATCCGCAACCTTAAGAAATGTTACGTCCATAAAATGAAAGCACCTCACCCATACGGACTCCGTAGTGTGGAGGATTGCAATTTAATTTATCTTATCTTTTGTAATGTTTTTCTCTTAAATTTTAATGAAAAAGTAAAGACAAGCTACCTTCACAAGTTTATATTAGAAAATTTTCTTTTACTTTATATATGTGAATAAGACGCGCACGCATTAAGGGCATGACCCAATAAATGTTATTCCGTATAACAAAAGGATGAGTAACCTAATAATTCACTCAGTGTACGTAAGAGGTATTGCAAACCCAGTACGGAAGAATAACCCACAAGATATTCAAACAAAACTATCATATTAAACATATCAACTACGATATAAAATATAGTAATAATAACTTTTAAATAAACGAAATGTTAAAGTGTCACAAAAATTTGTTTAAGTACAAGAACCGCTACAAAAAGGCCACATCTGGCCGCGTTATATAAACACTAGCAAAAGGAAACTTAAAAGCACAATAACGGGCTCAACCAAACAGGGAAGCACCGTGACACAATCATGGAGTAGTATCTAATTCTTCATTCTCAAACTCAACATCAATTAAAGAAGCAACGCTCCCCTCGCCTTTTCCCTGAGAACTTCCCTGGCCATCCGCACCTGTTATTTCATAATCATCTGTAGTAATGGGCGGATCCGAGCTTGTAGAATAACAACCATTGACAAAGCGGTTATAGTCGCAGCAGCGGTTGTCACGTTATCAGAAGTGCCGGCAGCACCTGTCAAATTCTGAATAGATAAAGGATCAACCAGAGGAACATAAACATCAGCAAGCGTTGACCGATGTTCCACAATGTTTTGCATGATCAGTTCAACTCTAGAATGGGAAACACTTAAGGCAAATTAAAGAGAAGTTACGCCAAGGACCACTTGATCTTCCGACTGATGAATGGGAACCATAAGTTGATCAATGTCAGGCTGCAAGTCGCTTATTCCGGGAGCATTAGCAAGAGGGCTTTCCAAACGAAGTAGATCCATGATGGTTTCAACACTTGTATCTTTTTGGGATTTCAGCTCAGCAAGCAAGGAGAAATCCACCGCACGGAGCTCTTGCAAAGCGGAATTATAATCCTCTTCCGCAGAAGGATTATAGGCAACAAGGTCTTCCAGGTTCCTACTATGCTTTTCGTGATCAATGCCAGCCGCAAGACCATCTTGCATCCCATTTTCATTAGCACGGCTGATGGCTATTCCCAAGGCTGTAAGGTACTCTGATGAATTCAAGCACTTAATGACAGCAAGGTTCACACCATGAGTCAAAAGCTACCTCCGGCCAGAAATGGTAGTTAGAAGATGAGGATAAAAATTTTCTTCTAGATGAAGGGCCATCTCTATAAGGTCAACCTCTAACTTGGCTAACTTGTCACTAATGACATCCATCTGAGCATCTTGAAACTCTTTAATCTGCTCCTCCAAATGCTCATATCCTGAAACCTGGTCACGAAGACCGGAACACGTAGCTTCCAGAGCATGCACTTGTAATAGATAAGAGTATAAGTACAAAGTGAAATAGGGAAAATATACAAGGCATTTAAGTTCTGATGAATATACCTGATCAACAAAGTTGTCATTTTGAGACTTCAAGAAGTCACAACGACATTAACACCCTCCAACTCAAGATCTTTGGCAGAAACAGAAGATTGGAGATCCGTGATCTTCATAGTAAAAGAATCCTTTTCACCTTTAAGATCCACATTCTTCTGTTTCAGGGCATTCAGCCTCCTTCAGGGAGAGCTAAGCTTTCAAGCTTTCAATCTCATCATCTTTAGACTTCATCAAACCAGCTTGCTTCTCGCACTCAGTCTCCAATCTCCTCCTTCCACTAAGACAATATTATGTTCTCATCCTGACGTTCGCATTTAAGCAAGCTTGACGAGCAGTTCCAATATTGTACTCAGTAAATAGATGATGATAATCTATTGCACGTATTTAAGAAAACAATACAGGAGGGGCTAAATGATCGATAAACTTTTGAGAAATATCGTGATCGTCTAGTAAGGTATCATTAGGAACATTCCACCGCTGAACAAAAGTCTCATCCTGTGACTCAGAGCTTACCTCCCGTGACCTCATTGAAAGCTCATTTCCGGAAAGGTGAGAAGGGCCTGCAGCATCCGGTTTGATAGTATCTGTGGAATTGGAATCAAGAAAGATAGAAGGTCGGGCCGGAGAAACAACTTTCTCTGCAGTTCCTGAAGGTGGGACAGAAGAAGCACTAACAATACTGGCAATAACTGTGGCCTCAGCCATCACTGGGGGAGAAACAGATCTGATAACAGAATCAACCTCAGCCTCAGTAGCACTGTTACTAGAATGATGAGAAGAGTCTGAGGAAATAACGAACCTTTCAGAAGGACCAATGGTGCGGAGATTGGGTCCAGTAATAGAATCAAGAAGATTACCACCCTCACGTTCCGGCGTGGCAGATACCGATGAAGTAACGAAGGGCAGAGTTGCCACAACCGCAACACCAATTTTAGCATTTAGGATGCTCCTTTCCAGTAGCTCTTTAATGGCGGACGAAGATTTACCACCAGTAGCAGTTCCACCAGAAGTTCCGTAATCCTCCCTCAGTTTCTTGGGAGGATGAGAAGAACCACTAGCATCTGCGGCCGCTGGCCTTTTCTTGCGATAGCGTGTGGGTTTCTTAGAAACTACGGTCTCAGCAGCAACATTTTCAACATCCGCTCCAATCACAATATTCTGACTGCCACCGGCGGCAGAATCCACCTGATCCCCACTGCCACCTTCATCAAACAGCTTGTCCACACTAGCTTTCAATGCAGCTTCAGAACGAGCTGGAGCAACCGGCAGGAGCGGAACCACACGCCCTACGGTGGTGTCCAGAAGTTTGACTCATCTTCAGCGTACGTTCCCTCTCAACAACCTTCACCTTGGTGGGATCAAGGACATGAATGAAAGCAGTCAAATCCATTTCTCATAAACAAGCTAACATTTACAAGTAAGAACAAACAAATTATAAAGAATATAATTTATAGTGACAAATACCCACCCTCATCGTTATTATTACGAAAACTTGGGTAAGTATCCTGATCAAAAGTATAAAATGACTCACCCCATCCAAACAAAGGAATGGTTTCGGGAACTTCCGAAACAGAGCCGGATGCGCAACAATAGTAGCATAGTGGTTCGCGTTAAATTCAGTTGGTTTCGGAGGCGGATCTCTAGAAACATTTTTAGCAGTATGCCACGGAAAGGAAGCTGGGCAAGCAAAAGAATCGACCTAGAAAAAATGATCATTCCAATTTTTGAGGGAATCTATAGGTTTAGTATAACACACAGGGGTGCTATCAGAACGTTTGCTAAAAGACATCCATCCTTTGTTTTTAGAGTTTACGTAAAAGCAGCGGAACAACCCGACCGTGGGCTCAATTCTATATACACGGCACAATATTTCAAAATGAGAAACTTTGGCGGCCCCTATAACGGAGAGCTGGGATAGATTGATATGGTAATACCTAAGAATATCAACAAAGAAGGTGGAAAGAGGCAATCGAAAGTTGGCAAAATCAAAGAGCCGGGTATAAAGACCGATCTTTCCTTCAGGATTTTCATGTATTGTTTGGTTACGGTTGGGCAGTTGTGGATGAACACACTTGGGAATGTGAAACTTAGTACAAAAAGAATCGAGACCCTTTTGAGTAAGAACAGATTTAATGTCTGTAATATTGCTCATGATAGAAAGCAAGTAAAGGTCGAAGCCTAACCTGAAAGTCTAAAGATTCCTCAAACAAGGGCACAACGTGGAAAAGGCGGTTAAAAAGCTTGTAAAATCCTCAACAATGACGAAAATGGTGAAAAAAGAAGAAAAGGAAACAATGAAGACTGGATGGTTATTTATACCCTTGGTATATTAAATACGATTTTAATAAGATCCGTACACGTGTCCCTATTAAGTGAAACAATGGATGCGATTGAAAGTAAAAAGATAATGATGACAGAAAGGCAACTGACTACAAGTCAAATCAAGCAGAAAACGAAAGGTCAGGGTACATACACGTCACGTTAACCCTACCTAACTAGGTAAAGAAAGGTCGCGGAAACAATCAAAAGGTCACGAAAACACAGACAGATTGAGTCTAGCAATGCTAACCGCACGCACCACAAAGCTGCACGCAATAAGCATACTAGACTGGGGGGACTTGATGACGTATAGGAAGGCTAACATGGCTTTGGGCCAAGCCCACACTATCAAAGTAGGGCTTTGGCCCAATTAAATAATAAACAAGCAAACGGGCCAGAATTAAGCCCAGTACCACACTGGCAACGGTCCGGATGCATTAAAACGGACGCGGACTGTTCCTAGGCCATTTCCGCAAAGCAATACAGCGGACTAACTAACGTCCGCGGAAGTTAGTTCGCAACAGCAATCACGATTATGACGGATCCTTGCCCGACAATGGTCCCACTCTGGCCACTAACAATCATGTGCGAAATACTAAGAAACCCTAGTACTACTCGTCTATAAATAGGAATCCTCGTACATTCCAAAAGGTACAATATTCTCACTCAGTCTGACACACATACATGTGACAACATGAACTCTTATTCTCGCGCCGGAGTCTAATCGTGAGGTCCGTCCCCACGGTAAGACTAACAGTTTACTTTCATTGTGCTGGAAACCATTCAAATTACTTGATTTAGTACAAGATATAACCCAAGGAGAGCTTAACGGCCCGACCCAACAAGCGATCCAGATCCAAACCATACCCGTAACACTTTTTGTACTAACAATCTTGATTCACGATATCACTCGACAAATAACATAGAAAGCTAAGGAAATGTGCCAAAGTGTAATATCATGTTATCTTAAATTATATCAGAAAACTTAAATAACATAGAAGCTATGGAAATGTTGTGGGTTCGGTTATTGCAAAAGATCGAATGACTGGTAATCCTCGGAGGTTCGCATTCGTTTCGTTTTCGGATGCATCAGCGCTTAATCATTTTCAAAAAGTCGTAATTCATTTTCACTTTGAATGACAATTACGCTCTATAGCCACAATACCAAAAAGGTTTACTTTAAAATATTTAAAATAACATAAAACTACAAACTACAGTTTGGTTAATTTACGTTTTAAAAAAAAAAAAAAAAAAAAAAAAAAAGAACTACTAGGTTAGTTTTTGACTTATTATTAACTGGGATGTTTGGAATCTTTATGAATGTTATGATTAAAGTATATTGGGGGATTTATGTGGGTGGCCCCAAATCGAAATGGCGTGTCATGTCAATTTTGATGTTTTGATGAATGACAATTACGCTCTATAGCACATCCAAAAGGTTTACTTAGAATATTTTAAATAACATAAAACTACAGTTTGAGTTAATTTTACGTTTTAAAGAACTACTAGGTTAGTTTTGACTTATTATCTGGATGTGTTGAATCTGTTATGAAATTGTTATGATTAAAGTATATTGTGGCCCAAAATGCGTGTCAATTTTGTGTTTGAAAGTGTAACATAGGTTGAATTATGACATCTTTTTTAAATGATTGTTTTTTTTGACTTTACCCTGCTTTTGTTATAATCTAATTATTATTGTTTTAGGAAACAATAAAAAACAACGAGCGATTCGAACAAATTGGGTAAATCTTTTATCCTTACTTGCTTCTTTCCAGGGCCGTCTCGTGAAACTTGGTGGCCCTATGCAATATTTAAAAGTGAGGCCCTGAAACACAAAGAAAATATGTATAATATAGATGTCACAAAACAAATTCAACTTCTAAACACTTAAAACAGTGGTACCAAAATGCTTTTGTTGGTTCTGTTTGTGCAAGAAAAACTGAAATATCTCAAATTCTCTAAAATAGAATAGTTTCAACAATAAATATGAGAATACTATATTTATGACAGTACTAATATAAAAGTATCTATGTGATTTAAGTCTCATCCCTGATGACTCAGTGCCTGCCATGTACGGTGTACCAGTCATTGTGGGCCTTTTTGTTAAGTTAAAATGCAGAGATATATAAGAGCAGATCTGCACAAGAATAAATTGGAGGCCTCATGAATTGTTGGGCCCTGTGCCATTGCCCCACTTGCACACCCCTTGGGCCGGCCCTGCTTCTTTCAAAGCCACTGGCTTAGTTTGTGTAATGTTTTCCTTGCAATTTTTTCACGTTTGATGATATTTTGCAACGAAAAAGACAGGTTTGTTTGTTTAAAAGGTTAACATTTCACCTGCTAAGAATCTTCTTATGTTGCATGGTGAAAATTGAAAATCGCAGTTATTGTGTCACACCCCGCTAAGAGCGGAAACACGGGGTGCGATGTTTTGATTACATCGCGTTAGATACAAGATATACCATACTTTGTTACGAGGAATTTAGATTTCAAACACTCAGAAAATACAATCTTAAATAGTGGAAATTCTTGTCTTTAGAAAACATCTTGGTGGTTGAGGTCTCTGATTATCAATACCTTCAATTAATAAATGTTGATCACACCTGAAAATGATACTCGAAAGGTCAACATAAAGTTGGTGAGCTCGTAGGTTTAAAAGTAAACCCATTTGCTGTGTTAAAATTTAAGAGTAGACAATAGTGCAATATAAAAGCAGAACGCAAGCAGTAATAATTAGATTTCCATCATAGCAACACATCATACGATAGCAGTCCAAATCCAATCCAAACCCAATCAACATATCAATAGGGATCCACGCGCTTATAGATTTTCAACCCTATCGCCTACCAGCTGGAGCTACACAGTCGGCTAAGTAGTCTTATGCAGTTGTTCAGATAGAACTTGCATGAATAGATGTAGTGGCATTCACATACGTATATCATAGGCACATGCAAGTTCAAATAGAACTTGCATGAATAAGAAGTTTTGCACAAAAGTAAAAGTAGTTTGAAATAGACTTGAGTATCATTTCCCCCAACGGAAAATTGTTTAAAAAGTGGGTTACGAGAACTCACATCAAATAAAGATGATAGTAGCTGAAAATAGATGATCACTAACTAACGCGCAACGGTACCCGGCCACGACCTATTAATAAGTTTTATCTTTAGTGATATGTTGTATGAAAACGACTTAATGCACAAGCGTTTGTAATAGTATTTGTAAAAGCATTTGTTTAAATGTTGTAAAAAAACTCTGTATCATTGATGTGTGGTAGTTGAGTAGTTTGACTCGATGCACTTTGGTCACAGTGCGATACTATTACATATTATTTAAGAAGAGAATTAGGATTTCAAGCCCGGATAGGATGTTAAGAAATTAGAGATAAATTCGATGAGAACTGATCAAGAAATAAGTAACGACATTAAAAAAGTGACATCTTTAATAGATAAGTAAATGTATATGAAATGGGGGTTAAGTAACTGAGGATTAAAAAAATAAGAATTTAGATAATTAAGAATTAAAGAAATAAGAATTAAATAAATTAGAATTTAAGAAGTGAGAATTAAAGAAATAAGAATTAAGTATTTAAACATGTTTCGGCAATTTACCCCAATACCCAAGTTAATTTGGTAAGACATCTTTGATATAAGTATTAACAACGTTTTAGACATACAAGATAGATATTAGGAGTTTTACATAATAATCATATTTTTTGTCTTTTAGTCGGATATTAAAATAATAATATATTATTATTTTTTCTTTTTGTCGAGTTATAAGAAAATAAGTTTTCTAAGACATTTCCTTAGTGTAAGATATTTATAAAAATTTCGGCATGACCTGTTTGTCTGTAAATGCTTTCCCAAGGTCTTTAACCTTATTTCCAACATTTTTCCCTAAAAGAAATCGATTTCCGACAAAATGCCAAAACTACATATTTTTGCCACGTTTTATCGAAACATATATCAAATGACCAACTTGACGATCCTAAACCTATAATAGTCCAAGTTTCGATAAGTTGATTCAATAATTCGTTTTAGGAGTCTAATTTTACTTGTTTTCACTTATTGGGCCCAAAAGCCCAATGTTAGTTCGAAATTACTAGTTAAGTCTTAGCCTAATTCGAGTCCACTAGTGTAACATTCCGTATTTTCAGGTCATTTACAATGCTATTTAAATTCACTATATTTTTTTTCCATACGCGTTCGCTTTT
>BQNB010013046.1:0-72078 GCA_026074375.1 Tanacetum coccineum | reverse complement strand
TCTCCAGGAAAGTGACTTTTCTTGAATGAGGAAGTAGTGAATGATAACTTTGGTGAAACGAGGGTAGTACATCTTTTCTTTCTTTTTGTAGACTTTGTTGTCAATCTGATAGGTGAAGTCTTCCCAGAGTAGTTCCACGTAGTCTACATTCTTCTAATGGCACATGCCCTAAAGGATTTGTGCTCGGGAAAGACGAAGTTTGTCTAGACCACTAGTCTTTCCAAATAGGCTTCTGTTGATAATAGCAGCAAAAGTTCTCCACGGTTGATGCATCTGATCAATAACAACATCATTGAGCGAATTGATAACCCCAGTATGACCGAGATCTCTTAAGATATATTGTCTACTTCAGGAGGAAGAGCATCAAAGTCATGACCAGGTAATCTTGGGAAAATCTGAAAGATATCTCTGAAGACTTCCAAGGTAAGCTTGAATCGTTTCTTCTTATCAATCTTGAATATGTAGAAGTCGTCATGCTTGTATATGCAGTTCCAGAATTGATGCATACACACTTCAGGGACATCAGCATTGATGAGAAATGTAGGATAGCATGGAGTGAGTGCAAGTGCATCCAGAACAACTTGAAATGTTTCCTCTTTTGGGTTCAATCCACGAGGGATTCTTCCATTGCATGTTCCAATGTCAAGTCAATTCTCTTTGGGAACAAGTTCAACGTCAAGCTTGGTTTGTTGAGCAGTGATGGAAGTCATGATTCTGCTAAGAGTTGTCACATACAGTTTATACACACGCAAATATATATAACACTGATAGACAATCTAGGTCAGGATTCAAGATTATTGATGCAAAACATGGTTTACAACATGAGATAGGCAAACAAATACAAGGCAACAAATTGATACAACTACACACAATGCAAATTACTAAGACACATGCAACCAGGATACACACACTCTCATACACCACATTGATTATAGGCAAACTAATGAAATCAAGGCAAACACTTAAGATTTATAAGGAAAATTATACCTAACTTAATCATTATATGACAAGATAGGGTCAAATTACACTTAAATTAGGTTATGAGGTTTAATTACCAAGATTACTAGATTAATTCGATTAGAGAAAATCAAGTATAGTATGCCTTAGGATAGTGTATAGATCGCCTGTATAAGGTTGTGTGTATAGATCGCCTGTTGTAATGTTGTGTGTATAGATCGCCTGTTGTAATTAAGCATGTATTGATCGCCTGTTGTAATTAAACATGTATTGATCGCCTGTTGTAATTAAACATGTATTAATCGCCTGTTGTAATTAAACATGTATTGATCGCCTTTGTTAATTCTCTGTATAGATCGCCTATGTGAACTTGTGTATTAATCGCCTGAGTAAAGTTCAATATGTATTGACCGACTGTTATAAAAATTTATATGTATAGATCGCCTATATAGATTTTTACATAAACAAATTATCACCCTTTTAAGCCACAAAAATCATTTAAACATGAACCTACAGCATCATTGAGTCCTTCTAACATCTTTTCAACATGAATTTACCACATAAATCTCGACTCTTGCGTTATTCAACCCATAATATCACGACAAACCCAAGGAAATCAAGATTTAACACACAATAACATTCAAATGCAATCAAACAGTTATTATAACACTTCTAAACCCAAACCCACAAACTTTTTCAAGTTTTTACCCAATTTCACTTAGTTCGACTTCAAGAATCACTCGAATCATATGTATAAGTTGTCCCCATTATAACTGTTATAGGAACAACATCTAGAACTTATTAAGACTAAAACCCATCAACCAATTTAAATTTTCATCTACGTTTTAAGGTGTCTCAATTTAGGTTGAAATTAGGGTTTGACACGCATATTTCCAAGGTTCAGTTAGGTTAAATGGGTTTTATATCATTAAAACATGTGTACCTTAGGATCTAACCGAGAATGGAGCGAATTCTTGAGGTCTTGAAGATCAACAATGGAAGGTTTATGGTTTGAGAATGTGTTTGTGTTCGTGTGTGAACGAGAGCGAACAAAAGGGTGTTTATGTTTAAAATCCTTTTTGGGTTTTTGACATAAATGCCCCCTAGGGTTTAATGATGTTTCCAATTTTTTTTAAACCTTTCCTAAGGCAAACTAAGTTTCCCAAATTGCACAACTAGCCCCTAAGGTTTAGTCAACACGGAAATAGATTCACCTATTGCATTAATACCCCTAAAAGATTAAACATATAGCAACTAAAGCTCGATTGAGTTGAAATTAATCAACTCCCCTTTAATTATTCACCCGAAACCATAAAAACCTTTTCTGATTGAAACCTTATTAATTATAAAGAAGATGATTTTGACAGTTTCTCCCCCTCAAATAATGACCCGTTTTCTATTGATAGAGTTGTAGACGTCATTTGATGGATCAAAATTGTCTTAGAAAAATGATGATTTGATGAATCTGAAAGATGATTATTGTAGATTTTGAAAATCAACACCCAAGAAAAATAAGATTTCTCTTATTTTGACACATAAGCGCACTAACACGTACACTTACGGATTATAAGAAGCACGGGTTGTGATGTAAAATAATCACAAGCCTTTGAATGAATATAAAGTAATTCATTCCCGAGTAAATTAATTCTCTTTATGAGGTCAAGTTGTCTTTTGACGACATACTTGCCTTTAAGATGATGACCAGGTTGCTATCTGAAATAATAGCCATTTTGGCATGTTTTGAAAGCTTTTGAAACTTCTGCTCGAACTTCATTTACAGCCTTGTATCATTATTGAATGACATTTCTAAGGCCGTAAATGTTATCGATTTTCAGAAGACATGTCAGAGATACATATTTATTATATTTTTCTGAATTTTTTAATATTTTCTTTTGTTTTTGTAAAATTTTATAAAATGAAAATCTTTTTGGATTTTTTTTTATGTTTTCATATGTACATATATACAGGATATGAGTTACCACCATCACTCGTCCATTTCCTCTGCCAGACGTTTCAACATTTCTGGAGACATGCTTCTCATACCAAGCTTATCGATCAAGAAGTTAAATCTCTCTCGAGGCAATGGTTTAGTAAAGATGTCAGCCAGTTGGTATTTAGTCCGGACAAAGTATAACTCCACGATTCCATTATCCACTTGCTCCTTTATGAAATGGTAGCGAATATCGATGTGCTTAGCTCTTGAATGTTGAACATTGTTGCAGCATAAAGCAATCGCACTCTTGTTATTGCAGTACAAGGGAATCTTATTGAATTTAAAACCATAGTCTGTTAGCTGTGAACGCATCTATAGGATTTGTGAGCAACATCCAGACAAGGCAATATATTCAGCCTTTGTACTCGATATGGCAGTGCTCTTTTGCTTCTTGGATAACCAGCTAACAAGTTTATCACCTAAAAACTGAGCGCTTCCTGATGTACTACGTCTAGTGTCCTGACACCCCGCGTGATCGGCATCTGCATAAGCTATGAGTGACATATCGGTATCCTTCGAGTACCATAGACCCATGTTAATGGTTCCGTTAAGGTATCGAAAGATCCGTTTCACCGCTTGTAAGTGCTTCTCGATAGGCTTAGCATGATACCGGGCACATAAGCAGACAACATGGTTAAGGTCAGGTCTACTAGATGTAAGATACATTAACGATCCAATCATGCCATGGTAAAGTGTAGCATCAACTGGTTTCCCCTGTAGATCTTCATCCAGTTTCTTGTTTTCAATCATGGGTGTGTTGACAGAATCAGTAGAATGCAAACCATATTTTTTAACAATTTTAGAAGCATATTTAGATTGGTTTATGAAGATGCCTTTGGGACTTTGAGATATTTGTAATCCTAAAAAGAATGACATTTGCCGCATCATCGACATCTTGAACTTATTGGTCATCTGATTAGCAAACTCATCACACATGGCAGTATTAGTTGATGCAAATATTATATCGTCAACATAAATTTGTACCAGTAATATGTCATTTCCAGCATGCCGTGTGAAGAGTGTTGGATCAACTGCACCTTTTGAGAATTGTTGAGAGATGAGGAAGCTTGACAGCATATCATACCATGCACGTGGTGCTTGTTTTAGACCGTAAAGAGCCTTTTTGAGCTTGTACACATGCGATGGGTTGTCCTGATCAACAAATCCTTCTGGTTGAGAAACGTAGACCTCTTCTTTGAGCTCGCCATTCAAGAAAGCCGTTTTGACATCCATTTGGTAGATTATCATATTCTTGTGAGCGGCATATGCTACGAAGATACGAATGGCCTCAATTCTAGCAACCGGTGCAAATGATTCTTCAAAATCGATACCCTCTTCTTGTCTGAATCCTTGAGCAACTAGTCGAGCCTTATTCTTTAGTACCCCACCAGATTCATCTGTTTTGACCTTATAAATCCATTTGAGTTTGATTAAGAACATGTTATCTGGACACGACACCAATTCCCAAACTTCAAGTCTTTCAGAATCATGAATTTCTTCTTGCATTGCATCGATACATGATGGTTCGGTCATTGCTTGTTTGAAGTTCTTTAGTTCGACTAAAGTAAGGAAGGCATCAAAGTAACACCACATGGCATCAGTTTCAAGTTACTTCCTTGTAGATACAGAGCGAGAAGGATCCCCGATCACGTTTTCTATAGGATGATCCTTAGTCCATCTACCAAGGTGTTCAAATGGAGTGTGGATTTGTCTCACATTAGATGATGATCCTTGAGGAGTCGAGTCTTCATTACGAGATTCATTAAGTAGATCAACATGAAATGTTGGTGTTTTTGGTGATTCTTCAAAACCTTGAGAAATGATTGGAGACTGTACATGTTCTTGTGATGAAGGAATACTTGTTGATGGAGCATCCTGGTTAATGGAAGTTGACATAGGAGAATTAGCTAATACTTCAGCTCTTGGAGCAGCAGCTTCTTAAACTAGAGAAATAGCAATTGATGGAGGGTTACAGTATTCATCAAACATTGGTTAGAACAAACGATCCCAATCATCTCTTATTGGTGGCAAGCAAGGTTGTCCAGAAATAGGTTTTGAACCGAGTCCTGTACTGGATGTACCAAGAGTCATAGAATGAAGCCCATGTCCTAAATTGAATTGTTCAGAAGCCATAGCCGATAGCTCATCGAACATTACATCGATTGTATCAGTAATTATCCGGGTCCTTCAGTTGTAGATTCTGAACGCTTTCTTTGCGGGCGCGTAACCAACGAAAATCCCTGTGTCTGCTTTTGCATCAAATTTACCCAGATCCTCATGGTTATTGGTAGGATAACAAAGTGAACCACAGACATGAAAGAATGATAAGTCGAGTTTCTTGTCTTGCATAAGCTCATATGGAGTTTTGTTGTATCGAAGGCGTATCAAAGATCGGTTTTGGGTATAACAAGATGTATTGATAGCTTTGGCCCAGAGAAATAATAGAGCTTTAGAAAATATCAACATAGTTCGGACAGCTTCTACAAGAGTCTGATTTCGCCTTTCGACAACACCGTTCTGCTGAGGAGTGCGAGCTACAGAAGTTTGATGCACGATGTCAACATTTTCATACCATTCACGAAGTGTCGGATTGACAAATTCGGTTCCATTATCTATTCGAACATTCCGGACTGTGGCTTTCAAACGAACTTGAATGTTTTTAATACATTTGATGATGGCCGCAGGAGCTTCATCTTTTGTCTTAAGAAATCTAACACAGGTAAATCTTGAGTAATCGTCGACTATCACTAAGATATACCTTTTCCCATTAATACTAGCCAAACGCATCGGGCCACACAAATCCATATGCAAAAGATATAGTTTCTCTTGGTTAGTGTCTTCAACTTTGGGTTGATAAGAGGTTTTCTTGCTTTTCCCTAATGCACATGCTGAACACAAATGATATTTCTAAAATTTAAGCCTAGGAATTCCTCTTGCAAGACCATCTTTAGCTAGCTTGTTCAAAGTACCGAAGTTAAGATGAGATAACCGATGGTGCCATAACCAGCTCTTAGTCTTTGATGCTTTAGATAGAAGACAGATCGGAGATGATTTAAGCATGTCATCAAGAGAAATTATGTACAAATTTGTGTCACGGGACCCTAAAAGTAGATCAACACCTTTTAAATTGCGAATAAAGCAAGTGTTTTTCCAAAATGCAACTTCAAGATCCGCATCACAAAATTGGCCAACAGAAAACAAGTTATGACCAAGTCCCTCAACGTAGTAAACCCTTGAGATAATAACATTTCTCAGCTAATAGTCACCATACCCTATAATACTTGCAATCTGGTCGTTCCTGAATCTAACAGTACATAGAAATTTACTGACAAAGTTCATGAGCTGAGAGTGATTCCTTGTCATGTGTTTCGAACATCCAGAGTCCAGATACCAGAGTACAATCTAGACAACCTGTCATGACAAGAGAAGAAGACGATGGAATATCTGTAGCATTGGATCCCCAAGTTGGATTGGGTTCCGAGTGGTTAGCATTCTTAGATTCAACAAGCAAAGCTTTTTTACTCGAACCTATGTTTTTGACAATCAAAGCTTTTTTTACTTTTAACTCTGGTTTTTGTATATCATCTGAGTAGGAAGTTGTTTGCTTAGGAGGCACTACGTTAGTTGAGGTGAACCTAGTTAAAGGTCACGAGTTACCAACTATAGTGAAAGTTCTGCTGTTGGTTTCCACTTAAATCATACTTCAGTGAATACATGACCCGTAGGTTTCCAAATATTTTGCTTTTTATGTTTCTTAGCATATTTAGCACGGTTATTCCCATTTTGCACAAGATCAAGAAGACATTTATCATGAACACCATCAAACATGGATTTATTACAAGTAGCACAGAGAATATCAGAATTCGCATTAGACAGAGACTGCTTAATGTAACATCCAGGAATTTTCGGTATTTTAAAGGACTATTTTAACCTTTGAATCTTCAAGTCTGACTTGACTTTTTGACTTTTGGTCTTTTATTGTCACATAAAAACGATTACCGCATAACTGGTAAAATTTTCAGCACATATTTCAATAATAAATCGTATTTATTATTACACACCTCGAGTACAAAGTTATTTTTAACTTATTTGATTCGAAAACGAAAAAGGATATATATTAATTCATAGTTGATTTATCAGAAACGAACCACTAAATCATGTTTTCACGATTCGGACCCTAAAGCAATTAGATGTAAAACGATATTTCAGACAACTTTTTAGTTTTACCCGAGACTTGAAAACAAGCAGAAGAGGGCTAAAACAGCCTCAAAAAGTTTTGAAAACTACACACACGGGTACCGACACACAAAAATAATTAAAATTATTTTTAATTATCACTATTTATTTAATAAAAATTTTAAATAAAATCATTTAACATTTTATTCCAAAAGCATTGTTGTTAACGCGAATATTCAAGTTGAAATCCATTTTTATTTCGGACAAGGCGTAACCGGGTCACTAAATAAATAACGAACATTTCTATAAATGTTATAAAAATATTTATGAAATATTATCAAGTAAATACTCATTTTTATCAGAAAAATAATTTGGAAAACAATGGCGCGAGTTTCGTATTTTGAATCGTCCGATAAGTGGCTCAAACGAGTCCCGAACCGATAGTTGTCAAAACTATATTAAAAATTTACATAATTCACCCCAAACTATTGAGACTTGTCACTCTTGATTATAACTTTTCATATATACATACAGTTTCTTTTTTTTTCATTTACATCAAAACTACACACACACAAACATATCAATGCTCTCTCCCTCTCCCATATTTTCCGGCCGCTGGCCAGCCGCCGGATTCCGGCCACCACCACGCCGCCGCTGCCAAAAAAGTTTTCCGGCGGAATTTTCCGACCAAACCAAAAATGATCCTCATCGCCCGATCTATCCGATCCCCTAGGTCACTCGCAGCCACGCGCCGCCCCCTCCTCCAGCTGCCTCCCCACTGACGCCACCATAACACCACCACCATCATCTCCACCCCCATCTTTATCATCAACCACTCATCACCACCACCGTTGCACCACCAAGGGTGCGTTCGGTTTGATACTCGCGCCGGCTAGGGTGCGTTTGTTTATTCCTAAGCACCACGAGGGTGCGTTCGGTAGGGCAACCGCCACCATGGGGTGGGTTTGGTGGGCTGCCGCCGCTATAGGGGTGCGTTTGGCTGGGACAGCCACCCAAGGGGTGTGTTTGGTATTAAAAATAGCCCACAAGGGGTGTTTGGTTTGTGGTTTCGCGGGACGGGAGCGTTTGGTAGTGGGTTTAACAGCCGAATGGGCTGTTTGGGACAACAGGCACATAAGGGTGCGTTTGGTTTGGTCGAAACAGCCATGAGGCTGTGTTTGGTTTTGGTATGACCAAAAAGCGTGCATTTGGTTTATACAAAACGACAATTATATATCGTAAGGTTTTAAAGATATATTAAAACCGGATAAATAATGGTGGTTAAATGGTTAAATAAATATGATATTTATTAATTTGTTTGGTTTAGATATAATAACATATAAATATTATATTTAAAACACGCTGGTGCTTGAAATATTGAAACGCTAATAATTGCAACATATATTGATTAAGGGAAAATGTTGAGATTTTATGAATATGGGAATCATTTTATAAACGGAAAGGTCATGACGAAATTTAAAAGGGACTAAGTTATATGTTAAAGATATATTAAATTATAACTATACTACAACTCGACAACGAATAAGAAATTTTCTTGTACAAATAAGACAACGATTTTAGCAACGATCAGGCAATAAGGAGATTAATTTATAAAATATTATTTTATAAATTCTTGACTAGAAGGTAAAATCATAACTTTTGTAAAAGCTTTACAAATATCGGTTGATTAATTCATAACTTTAAGACGTGCGTCTACTTTTATGCAAGGACTTTTTGTAAATTAAATTGGTGTCAAAATATTTGGTTTCGATTATTTAGTCACACTTTTTATATAATACTTGCAAAGCATTATATACGTCACATTAATCATTGGATTGTTTGTCTTTGTTATATAATTCACGGTATGAGTTATATAAGGGTTCATTTTTCATATGTAATATATACGGAAATATATTACATACTTTGCGTTTACTTTTCAATCTATTTATTTAACCAACCACCAAGATATTATAACTTTAAATCTAAATCTTTTATCAACGTGTCGCGTTGATGTGACTATCCATCGGGAAACCCAAATTCATTATCCTAGGCTAGTGGGACTTAGCCGTTAAGATTAGTTGCAACTACTTGATCGAGCCGCTTCGTCTTCCGTTCGTGTTGTGCATATTAGATGCCTATCTGTCAATCGTTCTTCATCATCGAGGTGAGTTCATAGCCTCGCTTTTCAATCTTTTGAATGTTTTATAAACCCGCGAGGGGGATACATGCTTGTCTACAAACTCTTATACTTACTCGGTTATCTTATAACAACGTGATTGTTTTTAAAGGATATTGTGAGTTTATAGCCCCATGTTTTACTTGTTTTACATATATTTTTGGGGTGAGAACATGCTTGTTTGCAAGTGCGTTTACATGGTTGATTACAAATTGGTTTACATACTTATTTATATATCTCGCGGTGAGATACAATACTTGGTTACACTTATGGACGCGTTTTGGGGTGAGAAACATATGCATGGGTTTTTACAATTGGACGCAAGTGGACATTTTTACATTATGATTACGTGTTTGCCTAGGTAACAATACCCAATGAGCCCATTATCATGAACTGTTAATTATGGTATAACCAATTGGATTGGTCTCAGTAAGCGCGAATGTTATAAATAGATCTATTTGGGGGTGACGCCCCCGTTCGGGTGACTAGCTATCACCGGGAACGAACGTATACCATGTCGGATTGATCTTTCGTGTGTGTTCCCCCGTTCGACGTGATTTGTTATCACTGGGCATCCGATACGTTTTTTAGCTTGTTTACTTCGCGTATGTATATAAAATTAGATTCTTTTCGGGATTGAAATCTATTCGGGATTGACAATCCCAGTTCGGGTGATTAGCTATCACTGGGCAAACGAACGTTATAACATGTCGGATTATGATTGGATTGGCGCCTGCGGGGCCAACAATTACATACACATGAATATTTTCATAAATGCCCGGGTGTTCTTAGAGGGAACACCCATGATGGGTACATATTCTTTTATTACTGCCCGAGTATTCATGAAGGGTATTAAAAATAGCCCACAAGGGGTGTTTGGTTTGTGGTTTCGCGGGACGGGAGCATTTTGTTGTGGGTTTAACAGCCGAAGGGGCTGTTTGGGACAACGGGCACATAAGGGTGCGTTTGGTTTGGTCAAAACAGCCATGAGGCTGCGTTTGGTTTTGGTATGACCAAAAAGGGTGCGTTTGGTTTATACAAAATGACAATTATATATCATAAGGTTTTAAAGATATATTAAAACCGGATAAATAATGGTGGTTAAATGGTTAAATAAATATGATATTTATTAATTTGTTTGGTTTTGATATAATAACATATAAATATTATATTTAAAACACGTTGGTGCTTGAAATAGTGACACGCTAATAATTGCAACATATAATGATTAAGGGAAAACGTTGAGATTTTATGAATATGGGAATGTTTTATAAACCCGCAAGGGGGATACATGCTTGTCTACAAACTCTTATACTTACTCGGTTATCTTATAACAACGTGATTGTTTTTAAAGGATATTGTGAGTTTATAGCCCCACGTTTTACTTGTTTTACATATATTTTTGGGGTGAGAACATGCTTATTTGCAAATGCGTTTACATGATCGTTTACAAATTGGTTCACATACTCATTTACATAGCTCGCTATGGGATATATTACTTGACTTCGTTTTTGGTCACAAATATATGTACTTTACTTTTGAAATAATTTTGGATTAGCTTAAGCTGATTGAACTGATAACAATACAGTATTGCCCGGGTGTTCTTGGAGGTGACACCGATAACTGGAGTACATATTCTTTAAATAAAGGCCCGGGTGTTCTTGGAGGGGACACTTGTGATGGGTATATATATAAGTCTACGTCACAGCTTCATGAACTGTAAATCACTTGGAGGGTGAGCGCGAATGTTATGAAATAGATCTATTCGGGTGTGATCCCCGTTCGGGTGATTAGCTATCACTGGGCAAACGAACGTTATAGCATGTTGTCTACGCGAATGTTATAAAATAGATCTATTCGGGATTGACAATCCCCGTTCGGGTGATTAGCTATCACTGGGCAAACGAACGTTATAACAGGTCAGAATACGATTGGTTGGGTCTACAGGGCCAACAATACATATACATGAATACTTGCGCGTTGTCTTGAATAAAGTGGCAATACATACTTTGAACAAAGGTGGTTCAACTATACATACGTTTTGGTGACTATTTGGGTTTGATTGTCATGATTGCTTTACAATTTTTGATTTCTGAAATCTACATACATTTTGGAAGAACATTTAAGGATTTAACGTTATACCTACTTTACGGAACTTTGGTTCAACATTTATACTTACAAAACCTATGAACTCACCAACTTTAATGTTGACACTTTTAAGCATGTTTTTCTCAGGTGAATTAGATGCTTGGATTATTTGATGTGCATTGGAGTCTAAACTGACAAGATTTCATTCATGGATTTCTACATACATACAAGTGATCAAATCTCGTTGTGTTAATTTCAAGCTTTTCATTGTGATGCAATTATGGGACAAACATTATATCAATTTCAAGGAAATCAACGAGATTACTTTTCAAACGACACATTTAGAGGTCGTTCTCTTGTATCTAGCGATGTGTATTATGAAGTAACGCCCCCGGACACATTTCCGCTGCGACACATTTTTGGGGGTGTTACAGATTGGTATCAGAGCACTGGCTATAGCCGAATAGTGTTGCATATTTTACCTTGACTATAGCCGTTTTCGCAAATATTGCATCACAACAAACATTTTCAAAGTGCATACACACTACTTGCTTACTTGCTTAGGTTACTTGTTACCTTAAGTGCTTACATGACATACATATATATAATATATATGCTTGCATTCCTTTTGCGTATATCGTACGTTTATTTATATAAGAGTTAATTATATAAATACTAGAACATTTCTTAAGACATTGTGAGTTGCACAATGGTCTCATTTATACCTCAGACATTGTAAGTTACACAATGGTCTCATTTTACTTCTTAGACATTGTGAGTTGCACAATGGTCTCATTTCGTTCTCAGACATTGTAAGTTAAACAATGGTCTCTAAGGAATTTTTATTTTTTTCTTTTTCAACAGCTCTTATACATATCGTATTACACGAAGCCAGTTATAATTTTTTGTTTACTTGGGAAGTATGTTGAATCTAAGTATTACAAGTCTTGTATGGGCGGGACTTGTAATATGAGGATTGATATGATGATTGCTATGTTTACAAAACCCGTCACTGTTCTGTTTATATGGGATTAATGAATCTAAGTATTACAAGTCTTGTATGGGCGGGACTTGTAATAGGAGGATTGATATGATAATCGCTATGTTGACTCGTTCATAGAGACCTTTACCTTGTTTACTCTAACCGAGTACTCATTAACTATCTTGAACTCTAGGTCGATATTCCTTGGTAGTTTTACTCCCGCCTTCAAAGACGAGTTTTAACACTCGCCCCATACTCATAGATGCAATGAATCGGTCCTGTTATCCTCATCACCTTGAGGTCTATGTGAGTAAGCGTATTGACATCACGGTAAATTATTAAGTAGTATGATTTATAATCTCTTTATTTGAAAGGATTGGGACGCCTCTTCAGTTAAATAAAGAAATTGTAAATCCCTGAACCATAAGTTTATCATTTCCTACTTACATAAATTAGGACGCTCCTTTATGTAAGTAATGAATTATAAATGAGTGGGCTTAATGGTATCCAATATGACACGAGTATGAACTCGAACCCGATAATCACCGGAATCCGTTAAAAAGGTTTAGAAGCACAATAGTGTCTTGCCACTCCGCAGAAATCTTAAGGCCTCGCTTGGAACTACCTTATCTCATTCTTAAGTTATTACTTTTGTCGTTGCTAATACTCGCGATCATGAACTATTCGTGGAACTAATAGACTTGTTACACACTTGAACTAATGGAGTTGATTCATCCTCGAACTAACGACTGAGTACCATATTCCGTCGTCCATCGCATAAGCTCTCCCGCGAGCTCTTCTCATTTGTTGAACGTGCATGTCTATGGGATATTGTTTCTCGAATGTCTTACTCTTTGATCTATCACCATTTGTTAGGTTATTGTCGTTATGTTGATGTTGTGGGTCTGGAGTGGTCCTAGCTGGTAGACTTGTGTTCCTATAGGTTAATACAACCCCTTTAAAACCTGATAAAACCCTATCGACGAAAGAGGATAGTGGGGACTTTCATTACGGGCCACTAGTACGAAGACTTAGGTCGCGATACATCCTAGTATACTTAAGTAGTTGGATTCTTACTTCAATTAGCCTCGGTCGTTATTAATCTAGAACGTTTTTCAGATATCAGAAACGAGGACTCCGTCCTGGAACATTCAAAACGTCTACATAAATACTCACGCGGACTATCACTTTCTCTTTCGATGCTTTCAGCTATTAAGAGGACTTTCGCTTTATAAGTCGGTTATATCAATCATATGCCTGTAATGAAATTGTTTTTTGAGATGCTTTTTGATGGATTAATCTCCGTCACTGGTCAAGCCTAGACAAAAACTTTTGGTATATTGAGATAAGTTGTCGAATAACACCAAAATTTTGCTAAATAAGTTATCAGCGTTACCTGTTTAGACTGGTTTTATTAACATCTTAATCTTTTTGTGGTCACACATAACGGTGAACACTAAATTTTAATCTCGGGACGAGATTTCTTTAAGGGGTAGTTATTGTAACATCCGGCAATTTTTGGAAATTTTAAATGACTATTTTAACATTTGACTTTTCAGGTCCGATTTGACTTTTAGACTTTTGGTCTTTTATTGTCACATAAAAGCGATTACCGGTAACCAGTATTTTACTGAACATATTTAGAAAGAGTTATTCGTTATTCCTAAGTTGATTTTAGATCAGAACGAGCACTCACATTTTCACGTTTCGGACTCTGTAAATCAAATTGATGTAAAATGCATTCCTGACAAAAATTTTATTTTGACGAGGACCCGATATACAGGTCAGATAGTGACTGAAAATACCCTCGCAAGATTTTAGAAACAAAAAAATAATTAAATGTATTTAATCAACACTTTTTATTAAATAAAAATATTTAATAAATTAGTCATCATTTTATTCAGTAACGTTAGTTGATATACGCAAAGTATTCGAGTTAAAAAATTTAATTTTTATTTTACTTTTCGGACAAGACATAACGGGTTTCCAAATAAATAACAATATTTTTATTAAATGTATTAATAAATTTTATGATATATATCAAATGAATACTCATTTTGTTGTAAAAATTATTTGGAAATCAATGGCGCATAAGTGTCGAATTTTGGAATATCGATAAGTGGCTTAAAGAGTCACGAATCTCAATAACTTACCAAAAGTTACACTTATGGCCTTGTGAATATATTACAAAACTAACCCCCATCTATTTGTAAACTTGCATTTAATTTATAAGTTTATATATATATCTTATTTATTATATATATATATATATCATATATATATCTATATATATTATATATATAAATCTATTTTTTTTCATTAGGAAAAATAAAACACACACACACATCTATGTCTTCTCCCTTCCCCATTGCCGGTCGGCCACGCCGCCGCCGCCGCCGGAAAACTTTTCCAACGAGTTATTCAGCGAGTTTTCCTGGCGTTTCCTAAAAATGCTCGCTATCACCGATATTCCCGATCCCCAACACCACTCGTGCCACGCACGCCGCTCTTCCGCCTTTGGCAGCAACGCAGTCAACATCTCCTTCACACCACCATCTCTATCACCTCTCACCATCATCTCAGAGGGTGCGGTTCGGTTTTTTTAAGCAGAGGGATTTGTTGTTTATTGCAATTGGTGTGTTGGGACTTAAGTAGTTGTGTTTGTCGTTAGTAATTTAGTTTGTAGGCAGACGACGCTCTTCTGAATCGGGTGGTTGATTATTCATATGCACCACGAGGGTGCGTTTGGTGGGGCAGCCACCACCCTAGGGTGCGTTGGTTTGATTTCGGCACCACAAGGGTGCGTTCGGTTTGGTATTTGCACCGACCAGGGTGCGTTTTGGTTTTCATACTCGCACAAGGGTGCGTTTGGTTTGAATGGACAAGTAAGAGGTTGTGGTTTGATTATGGATGACTTTAATCGAAAGACGGTGGGCGGTTTGGATGAGTAAAAATCAACCAATGGGGTGTTTGTTTGCTTTTAACGGAAAGGGGTGCGTTTGGAGTGGGTGGTTAACAACCATAATGGATTTGTTTGGTTTATGACTCCCAGTTTTTGTAAAGGGGCGTTTGGTTTGCAGTTAACGAGAAGGGTGCGTTTGGTATAGCTGGAACGTATAAAGGGTTGTGGGGGAGGGAGGGGGGGCGTAAGAAGGGAGTTTGGTTGTGCAGATTTGCACTAGGGGTGCGTTGGTTGTTTCAAAACTGTGTAAAGTGATGTTTGGGGTTAGCAGAAAAAAAACCGTAGGTGCGTTTGGGTGTGCAGAAAACTGTAAGAGGGAGTTTGGGTTAGCAGTTAAACCGTAAAAGGGGGGTTTGGTTTAGCAGAGATGAACAAGGGCGTGTTTGGTTTGACAGTTTCAAAATAAGGGTGCGTTTGGTTAATAAAAATCAACAAATAAATATATTGAAAGATTTTATAATTAAAACCGGATTAAAATGGTGGTTTAAATGGTTAAATAAATACGCTAATTATTATTTTGTTTTGTGCTTCACAACACATGAGATGTGTTTGTTTTGTTAGTTTGATTTAGTTTTATATATATTTTCATATATTTACTAGATAAATAATGGTGGTTAAATGGTTAAATAAATATAATATTTATTAATTTGTTTGGTTTAGATATATTAACATATAAATATTATATTTAAAACATGCTGGTGCTTGAAATATTGACACGCTAATAATTGCAACATATATTGATTAAGGGAAAACGTTGAGATTTTATGAATATGGGAATCGTTTTAGAAACATAAATGTCATGACGAAATTTATATAAATTTCTATATTTAGTAATGTTTTACTAACCGGGTAAAAGGGACTAAGTTATATGTTAAAGATATATTAAATTATAACTATACTACAACTCGACAACGATTAAGAATTTTGCTTTTACATATAAGACAACGATTTTAGCAACGATCCGGCAATAAGACGAGAGATTAATTTATAAAATATTATTTTATAAATTCTTGACTAGAAGGTAAAATCATAACTTTTGTAAAAGCTTTATAAATATCGGTTGTTTAATTCACAACTTTAAGACGTGCGTCTACTTTTATGCAAGGACATTTTGTAAATTAAATTGGTGTCGAAATATTTGGTTTTGATTATTTACTCACACTTTTTATATAATACTTGCAAAGCATTATATACCTCACATTAATCTTTGGATTGTTTGTCTTTGTTATATAATTCACGGTATGAGTTATATAAGGGTTCATTTTTCATATGTAATATATACGGAAATATATTACATACTTTGCGTTTACTTTTCAATCTATTTATTTAACCAACCACCAAGATATTATAACTTTAAATCTAAATCATTTATCAACGTGTCGCGTTGATGTGACTATCCATCGGGAAACCCAAATTCATTATCCTAGGCTACTAGGACTTAGCCGTTAAGATTAGTTGCAACTACTTGATCGAGCCGCTTCGTCTTTCGTTCGTGTTATGCATATTAGATGCCTATCTGTCAATCGTTCTTCATCATCAAGGTGAGTTCATAGCCTCGCTTTTCAATCTTTTGAATGTTTTATAAACCCGCGAGGGGGGATACATGCTTGTCTACAAACTCTTATACTTACTCGGTTATTTTCTAACAACGTGATTGTTTTTAAAGGATATTGTGAGTTTATAGCCCCACGTTTTACTTGTTTACATATATTTTGGGGTGAGAACATGCTTGTTTACAAATGCATTTACGTGGTTGTTTACAAATTGGTTCGCATACTCATTTACATAGCTCGCTATGGGATATATTACTTGACTTCATTTTTGGTCACAAATATATGTACTTTACTTTTGAAATGATTACGGATTAGCTTAAGCGGATTGAACTGATAACAATACAGTACTGCCCGGGTGTTCTTGGAGGGGACACCTGTGATGGGTATATATATAAGTCTACGTCACAGCTTCATGAACTGTAAATCACTTGGAGGGTGAGCGCGAATGTTATGAAATAGATCTATTCGGGTGTGATCCCCGTTCGGGTGATTAGCTATCACTGGGCAAACGAACGTTATAGCATGTTGTCTACGCGAATGTTATAAAATAGATCTATTCGGGATTGACAATCCCCGTTCGGGTGATTAGCTATCATTGGGCAAAGGAATGTTATAACATGTCGGATTACGATTGGATTGGCGCCTGCGGGGCCAACAATTACATACACATGAATATTTTCATAAATGCCCGGGTGTTCTTGGAGGGGACACCTATGATGGGTACATATTATTTTCATTAATGCCCGGGTGTTCTTGGAGGGAACACCCACGATGGGTACATATTCTTTTATTACTGCCCGGGTGTTCTTGGAGGGTATTAAAAACAGCCCACAAGGGGTGTTCGGTTTGTGGTTTCACGGGACGGGAGCGTTTGGTTGTGGGTTTAATAGCCGAAGGGGCTGTTTGGGACAACGGGCACATAAGGGTGCGTTTGGTTTGGTCGAAACAGCCATGAGGCTGCGTTTGGTTTTGCTATGACCAAAAAGGGTGCGTTTGGTTTATACAAAACGACAATTATATATCGTAAGGTTTTAAAGATATATTAAAACCGGATAAATAATGGTGGTTAAATGGTTAAATAAATATGATATTTATTAATTTGTTTGGTTTAGATATAATAACATATAAATATTATATTTAAAACACGCTGGTGCTTGAAATATTGACACGCTAATAATTGCAACATATATTGATTAAGGGAAAATGTTGAGATTTTATGAATATGGGAATCATTTTATAAACGAAAAGGTCAGGACGAAATTTATATAAATTTCATTATTTAGTAATGCTTTACTAACCCGGTAAAAGGGACTAACTAATATGTTAAAGATATATTAAATTATAACTATACTACAACTCGACAACGAATAAGAATTTTGCTTTTACAAATAAGACAACGATTTTAGCAACGATCCGGCAATAAGACGAGAGATTAATTTATAAAATATTATTTTATAAATTCTTGACTAGAAGGTAAAATCATAACTTTTGTAAAAGCTTTACAAATATCGGTTGTTTAATTCATAACTTTAAGACGTGCGTCTACTTTTATGCAAGGACTTTTTGTAAATTAAATTGGTGTCGAAATATTTGGTTTCGATTATTTAGTCACACTTTTTATATAATACTTTCAAAACATTATATACATCACATTAATCTTTGGATTGTTTGTCTTTGTTATATAATTCACGGTATGAGTCATATAAGGGTTCATTTTTCATATGTAATATATACGGAAATATATTATATACTTTGCATTTACTTTTCAATCTATTTATTTAACCAACCACCAAGATATTTTAACTTTAAATCTAAATCTTTTATCAACGTGTCGCGTTGATGTGACTATCCATTGGGAAACCCAAATTCATTATCCTAGGCTAGTGGGACTTAGCCGTTAAGATTAGTTGCAACTACTTGATCGAGCTGCTTCGGCTTCCGTTCGTGTTGTGCATATTAGATGCCTATCTATCAATCGTTCTTCATCATCGAGGTGAGTTCATAGACGCACTTTTCAATCTTTTGAATGTTTTATAAACCCGCGAGGGGGATACATGCTTGTGTACAAACTCTTATACTTACTCGGTTATCTTATAACAACGTAATTGTTTTTAAAGGATATTGTGAGTTTATAGCCCCACGTTTTACTTGGTTTACATATATTTTTGGGGTGAGAACATGCTTGTTTGCAAATGCGTTTACATGATCGTTTTCAAATTAGTTCACATACTCATTTGCATAGCTCGCTATGGGATATATTACTTGACTTCATTTTTGGTCACAAATATATGTACTTTACTTTTGAAATGATTACGGATTAGCTTAAGCGGATTGAACTGATAACAATACAGTACTACCCGGGTGTTCTTGGAGGTGACACCGGTAACGGGAGTACATATTCTTTAAATAAAGGCCCGGGTGTTCTTAGAGGGGACACCTGTGATGGGTATATATATAAGTCTACGTCACAGCTTCATGAATGTAAATCACTTGGAGGGTGAGCGCGAATGTTATGAAATAGATCTATTCGGGTGTGATCCCCGTTCGGGTGATTAGCTATCACTAGGCAAACGAACGTTATAGCATGTTGTCTACGCGAATGTTATAAAATAGATCTATTCGGGATTGACAATCCCCGTTCGGGTGATTAGCTATCACTGGGCAAACGAACGTTATAACATGTCGGATTACGATTGGTTGGGCCTACAGGGCCCACAATACTTACATATGAACTCTTACTGTTATATTAGTGCATCGGTTTCATGAACTTAGAGTAATTGTAATCATTGTTTTATACTCACATGGATATTTACTGTGCCTTGAATAAAGTGGCAATACATACTTGAAACATTTTGGTGACATTAAATTGGTCATGCATTCTTTATAAATCTTTGGGATAAGATTGGTACTTTTGGTGACATTAAATTGGTCATGCATTCTTTATAAATCTTTGGGATAAGATTGGTACTTTTGGTGACATTAAATTGATCATGCATTCTTTATAAATCTTTGGGATAAGATTGGTACTTTTGGTGACATAAAATGTGTCGTGCATTCTTTATAAATCTTTGGGATTTTTACATGGTACTGTGATGACACAGTGGACAAATACATTCATTTGAAACTTACATTCATATTTAAACTAACCTATGAACTCACCAACTTTATGTTGACCGTTTTAAGCATGTTTTTCTCAGGTGATATAGATACTTGGCTTACTTGAAGTGCATTGGAGTCTATACATTCAAGTTTTTCATGGTGATGCAATTATGGGACAAATGTTATATCAATTTCAAGGAAATCAACGAGATTATTTTTCAAACGACACATTTAGAGGTCGTTCTCTTGTATCTAGCGCTGTGTATTATGAAGTAACTCCCCCGGACATACTTCCGCTGCGACACGCATTTTTGGGGGTGTTACAGATTGGTATCAGAGCACTGGTTATAGAGAACTAGGTTGCATATTTTACCCTAGACTATAACCGTTTTCACAAACATTGCATCACATCAAACATTTTCGAAGTGCATACACACTACCTGCTTACTTGCTTACGTGCTTAGGTTACTTGTTACCTTAAGTGCTTATATGTCATACATATATGTAATATATATGCTTACATCTTTTGTGTATATCGCGCGTTTATTTATATAAGAGTTATTTATATAAATACCAGAGTATTTTTTTAAGACAATGTGAGGTGCACAATGGTCTCATCTTACTTCTTAGACATTGTGAGTTGCACAATGGTCTCATTTCGTTCTCAGACATTGTAAGTTAAACAATGGTCTTAAGATATTAATTTTTATAGTTTATACTATGATCGTATTTACACGAAAAGACCGTTATTTATTTTTTTTTACATGGAATTATGTATGAATCTAAGTTATTACAAGTTTGTTTTATCATATGGGCGGGGGATTGTAATATAAGGATTGGGTATATAATTGCTAATGTAAACAAAACCCGTCACAGATCTGTTTAAAATGGATTTTGTGTGAATCTAAAGTATACAAGTCTTCGTATGCGGCGGGACTTGTAAATATAGAGGATTGATACGATAAATTGCTATGTTAACTCGTTTATAAGGACCTTCATCGTATTTACTCTAACCGAGTATTCATCAACTATTTTGAACACTATGTCGTAGCTCAACGGATTGGTTTACTCCCTGTCTCCAGTCAAGAGTTTTTTGAACACTTTTTTCCCGTCCACCTTACTCATTAGAGGCGCATGCAAACGCATTTGTCAAGGTTATGTGGAGTACGGGTTATTAATCGGGGAATTATTAAGTAGGATGATTTATAATCTCTTTTATTTGAAATGATTGGGACGCCTCTTCATTTAATAAATAAATTGTAAATCAGCACGAAACATAAGTTTTCAATTAATTATCTACTAAATTGGACGCTTCTTTATGCAAATAATAAATTATATATGAGTGAGCATTAATGGTATCAATGTGACACGAGTATGACCTGAAACTCGATGATCAACCGAAATTCGTTTTAAAAGATCTAGAGACAAATCTGGTCTTACCACTATTTGCAGAATCTTAGGTCCGCAATTGAGCTAACCTTTATCTCATCTTAGTTATTACTTTTAACGATACGTAAGTCCTTGCAATCTGAACTGTTTGTGAAGCTAAACGACTGTGTGCACACTTGAGCTAATGGAGCTGATTCATTGCGAACTAACGACTGTAGAGTAGTACCATTATCCGCCGTCTATCGCATAAAGCTCTCTCGCGCCGCTGCCTTCATTTATTGACTTTATTCTGGGGGTATTGTTTCTAGGAGGTTGTTTTAGAGTAGCTTTAGTCTCTACCTTGCATCCCTCACCATTTGTTATAACCATTTGTTATAGTTATTGTCGTTATGGTTGCTATCGTGGGCCCTGGAGCGATCCCAACTGGTACAACTTCATCCAATTGAGGATGCAAACCCCGTAAACCAGATAAACACTTATCGACAAAACAGACAGTCGAGTTATCCATTTCGGGCCACAAGTACGAAGACTTAGGTCGCGATATATCCTAGTACTGCCAAGTAAGTTGGGTACTTACATCTATAAGCCATGTTGATGTGAATCATCGAACATTACAAATAGCAGAAATGAGACTCCGTCCTCGGACATTCAATAACTTATACAAAATCATACTCACGCGACTACACCTTATTCTTTATGTTTTCACTATTAAGAGACTTTCCTCATGACGCGGTTATATCAGGCATAAGATTTGTAATGATATTTTTGAGATACCTGTTTTGATGGATTAAATATCCTGGTCAAACTTAGCCAATTTTTTTTGGTATATGAAGAAGTGTCGAAACAACAATTTTTTGCTGAATAAAGTTATCAATGTCTGGTTTAGAACGAGTTTATTAAATCTTAAGTCTCTTCTTGGTCACACAATCAGTTAACACAAATTTAATCTCGGGGCGAGATTTCTTTAAGGGGTAGGTACTGTAACATCCAGGAATTTTCGGAATTTTAAAGGACTATTTTAACCTTTGACTCTTCAAGTCTGACTTGACTTTTTGACGTTTGGTCTTTTATTGTCATATAAAAACGATTACCGCATAACTAGTAAAATTTTCGGAACATATTTCAATAATAAATCGTATTTATTATTACACACCTCGAGTACAAAGTTATTTTTAACTTATTTGATTCGAAAACGAAAAAAGATATATATTAATTCATAGTTGATTTATCATAAACGAACCACTAAATCACGTTTTCACGATTCGGACCCTAAAGCAATTTGATGTAAAACGATATTTCAGACAACTTTTTAGATTTACCCGAGACTTGAAAACAAGAAGAAGAGGGTTAAAACAGCCTCACAAAGTTTTGAAAACTGCACACAACGGGTACCGACACAAAAAAATAATTAAAATTATTTTTAATTATCACTATTTATTTAATAAAAATATTAAATAAAATCATTTAAAATTTTATTCCAAAGGCGTTGTTAACGCGAATATTCGAGTTGAAATCCATTTTTATTTCGGACAAGGCGTAACCGGGTCACTAAATAAATAACGAACATTTCTATAAATGTTATAAAAATATTTATGAAATATTATCAAATAAATACTCATTTTTATCAGAAAAATGATTTGGAAAACAATGACGCGAGTTTCGTATTTTGAATCGTCCGATAAGTGACTCAAACGAGTCCCGAACTGATAGTTGTCAATACTATATTAAAAATTTACATAATTCACCCCAAACTATTGAGACTTAACTTTTCATATATACATAATTTTTTTTTTCATTTACATCAAAACTACACACACAGAAACATATCAATGCTCTCTCCCTCTCCCATATTTTCTGGCCGCCGGCCAGCAGCCGGATTTCGGCCACCACCACGCCGCCGCCGGCGGAAAAGTTTTCCGGTGGAGTTTTCCGACCAAAACCAAAAATGATCCTCATCGCCCGATCTATCCGATCCCCTAGGTCACTCGCCGCCATGCGCCGCCCTCTCCTCTGGCTGCCTCCCGACCGACGCCACCATAACACCACCACCATCATCTCCACCCCCATCTTTATCATCAGCCACTCATCACCACCACCGTTGCTCCACCAAGGGTGCGTTCGGTTTGATAGTCACACCGGCTAGGGTGCGTTTGTTTATTCCTAAGCACTACGAGGGTGCGTTCGGTAGGGCAGCCGCCACCATGGGGTGGGTTTGGTGGGCTGCCACCGCCATAAGGGCTGCGTTTGGTTGTGTTCTCACCAAAAAGGGGTGTGGTTGGTTTAGATATTGCACCTAGGGTGCGTTTGGTTTGATGTTGTCAGCCGAAAGAGGCGGCAGCCGCAACCATAGGGTGCATTTGGTGAGCTGTCGCCGCTATAGGGGTGCGTTTGGTTGGGACAGCCATCCAAGGGGTGTGTTTGGTATTAAAAACAACCCACAAGGGGTGTTTGGTTTGTGGTTTCGCCGGACGGGAGCGTTTGGTTGTGGGTTTAAGAGCCAAAGGGGCTGTTTGGGACAACGGGCACATAAGGGTGCGTTTGGTTTGGTCGAAACAGCCATGAGGCTGCGTTTGGTTTTGGTATGACCAAAAAGGGTGCTTTTGGTTGATACAAAACGACAATTATATATCGTAAGGTTTTAAAGATATATTAAAACCGGATAAATAATGGTGGTTAAATGGTTAAATAAATATGATATTTATTAATTTGTTTGGTTTAGATATAATAACATATAAATATTATATTTAAAACACGCTGGTGCTTGAAATATTGACACGCTAATAATTGCAACATATATTGATTAAGGGAAAACGTTGAGATTTTATGAATATGGGAATCGTTTTATAAACGGAAAGGTCATGACGAAATTTATATAAATTTCTATATTTAGTAATGTTTTACTAACCCGGTAAAAGGGACTAAGTTATATGTTAAAGATATATTAAATTATAACTATACTACAACTCGACAACGAATAAGAATTTTGCTTTTACAAATAAGACAACGATTTTAGCAACGATCCGGCAATAAGACGAGAGATTAATTTATAAAATATTATTTTATAAATTCTTGACTAGAAGGTAAAATCATAACTTTTGTAAAAGCTTTACAAATATCGGTTGTTTAATTCATAACTTTAAGACGTGCGTCTACTTTTATGCAAGGACTTTTTGTAAATTAAATTGGTGTCGAAATATTTGGTTTCGATTATTTAGTCACACTTTTTATATAATACTTGCAAAGCATTATATACGTCACATTAATCTTTGGATTGTTTGTCTTTGTTATATAATTCACGGTATGAGTTATATAAGGGTTCATTTTTCATATGTAATATATACGGAAATATATTACATACTTTGCGTTTACTTTTCAATCTATTTATTTAACCAACCACCAAGATATTATAACTTTAAATCTAAATCTTTTATCAACGTGTCGCGTTGATGTGACTATCCATCGGGAAACCCAAATTCATTATCCTATGCTAGTAGGACTTAGCCATTAAGATTAGTTGCAACTACTTGATCGAGCCGCTTCGTCTTTCGTTCGTGTTGTGCATATTAGATGCCTATCTGTCAATCGTTCTTCATCATCGAGGTGAGTTCATAGCCTGCCTTTTTAATATTTTGAATGTTTTATAAACCCGTGAGGGGGATACATGCTTGTCTACAAACACTTATACTTACTAGGTTCTCTTATAACAACGTGATTGTTTTTAAAGGATATTGTGAGTTTATAGCCCCCACATTTTACTTGTTTTACATATATTTTTGGGCTGAGAACATGCTTGTTTGCAAATACGTTTGCATGATCATTTACAAATTGGTTCACATACTCATTTACATAGCTCGCTATGGGATGTATTACTTGACTTCATTTTTGGTCACAAATATGTGTACTTTACTTTTGAAATGATTACGGATTATCTTAAGCGGATTGAACTGATAATAATACAGTACTACCCGGGTGTTCTTGGAGGTGACACCGGTAACGGGAGTACATATTCTTTAAATAAAGGCCCGGGTGTTCTTGGAGGGGACACCTGTGATGGGTATATATATAAGTCTATGTCACAGCTTCATGAACTGTAAATCACTTGGAGGGTGATCGCGAATGTTATGAAATAGATCTATTCGGGTGTGATCCCCGTTCGGGTGATTAGCTATCACTAGGGAAACGAACGTTATAGCATGTTGTCTACGCGAATGTTATAAAATAGATCTATTCGGGATTGACAATCCCCGTTCGGGTGATTAGCTATCACTGGGCAAACGAACGTTATAACATGTCGGATTACAATTGGTTGGGCCTATAGGGCCCACAATACTTACATATGAACTCTTACTGTTATATTAGTGCATCGGTTTCATGAACTTAGAGTAATTGAAATCATTGTTTTATACTCACATGGATATTTACTGTGCCTTGAATAAAGTGGCAATACATACTAGAAACATTTTGGTGATATATCTATAAATATCATACATGCTTTGAACAATTGCGATAAAACGATCATACGTATATTTTTGTGACTATTTGGGGATTGAAATGGTCATGCATACTTTACAACTATTTGATTTCTAAAAATCATACATACATTTTGGAAGGACATTTAAGGATTTTAAATGGTCATACACACTTGACAGAACTTTGGTTCAGCATTTATACTTAAACAAATCTATGAACTCACCAACTTTAATGTTGACACTTTTTAAGCATGTTTTTCTCAGGTGAATTAGATGCTTGGATTATTTGATGTGCATTGGAGTCTAAACTGACAAGATTTCATTCATGGATTTCTACATACATACAAGTGATCAAATCTCGTTGTGTTAATTTCAAGCTTTTCATTGTGATGCAATTATGGGACAAACATTATATCAATTTCAAGGAAATCAACGAGATTACTTTTCAAACGACACATTTAGAGGTCGTTCTCTTGTATCTAGCGCTGTGTATTATGAAGTAACGCCCCCGGACACATACTTCCGCTGCGACACAATTTTGGGGGTGTTACAGATTGGTATCAGAGCACTGGTTATAGAGAACTAGGTTGCATATTTTACCCTAGACTATAACCGTTTTCACAAATATTGTTCCTACTTGGTTTTTGAGAGATCCTATCATTTTTTAATTGACAGGAGGTTTTGATTCACAAATACTAGTAGAACACTTCACTCCTGTAGAAGACAACATAGGTGTGTTAGAATCTGATGTATTAGAAGATTCTACCTATTTAATGTTGCTTGAGGATGTGAGAGGTTCAGTAAGCCTAACTTTCTTGACATTGTTCATGGGTGTGACAACAACCTTCTTAGTGCTAGGTGTTATCGCATTAGGGTATGTATCTTGAACATATAAAAGCAACTCCTGAATACTTGTGGCTTACTTACAAGCAAGGTCTAAATTGCCATCTAAAGGTTGTTTCGCCTTAACTTGTTTGACTATTTCCCGAAGAATATTAGCTTGTTCTTGAGTGTTCCTAAGATAGTTTATGTGAACTTCCTTATTTTGCAATAACCTAGGAGGCAAAGGTACTAAATCAAGTTTGAACATGCCTAGAGAAATAGTGGTGGCACAAGGTATATGTACAACAGTTTCAACAATTTCTTTCCCTTTTGATTTTCGTAAATCGTTTTTCAATGATGTTATCACAAAAATCTTATCTTGACTTTGAGCTTTTATATCCTCATTTTCCACAGATTTTAAGTTCAGCTTGTTAATTAAAGAGTCACACTGTTCTTTATGACGAACACGTGTCTGTTTGATTAAGTCAAACTAATCTTTAAAAAGCCGTTTCACATGATTAATTTCATTCCAAAGTTGCTCTTTTTCGGAAAGTAATTTTTCCACACTATTCTCTAATTCCTCATTTATGGGCCCAAGATCACATTTATCATGATGAACATTCTTTTCCTTAGTGTTCTTTTTCAAGGATTTGATGGTATCCTTCAACATAGAAATGGTCGTGTCTTTGTCTTGTAGTTGAGCTTTCAAATCATTGATTTCAAAATATTCTTGAATTTTAATAGCATTTTGATTAACGCAAGATTCATCATTTTGAAAAACTTCTTGTTCTATTTGCATTGACACTTTAAGAGAAATACAATGTTTTTCAAGTTGTGAGTGATTTTTCAAAAGATCATTATATGCTTGTTTTGATTTGGAAAGCTCAGCATCAAGATTCATACACTTTTCACACAATTCACACTTTTGCATAATCACATTCACATAATCATTATTCAACGACATAGAATTCATCACAGTTGTCAGAACATCTTGAGACATGATTTTGTGTAAGAGTCAATCATTTTCCAAAAGAATTTCTTTCATAGCAATTTCCAAATATTTTTTATCAATTGAAAACTATTGAACAGACGCTTCCATTTGATCAAAAACTGTTTGTACTTTCGTTATTTCATTTAGAAGATCTTTATCAAACACATTGAAGATATCTTTTAAAGATTTTAGAAATGGAATAATTTCATTGTTAAAAACAACTTTTGTATATTCAAACCCCCATTCTCCTTCTTCAAGAGCACTTGGTGTTGTCCTCTTCTTTACCACAAAGTCAAACTGGGTAAGGTGGAATTTAAGCTTTTTAAGGCTTGCATTCACCAAACTCACCTTAGGTAGTTCACAAGGAACATCCACTATGACAGGTGGTGAGTAAGAAGGTTCAATGGTAGGATTGAACGTATGAAACCAAAATGCTTGTTCAACCGATAATTCTTGTTGTGGAGAAAAACGTGTTTCAAAATCTTCAATTAGGCTATTTAATTTTTCATAATCAATAGGTTTATGAGAAATTTTCTTTGCAATAACTTTAGGATCCTCCGCCTTTTCAAACATTTTTGATCAACTCTCTTCTTCTAAAATCAATGTTTCTTCATCATCTATAACACCTCGTATTTTAGGTCATTGTACGACGTTATGTAATTCACAATTTATTTTTAGGGTTTTACGCGTTTGCTTTTAAATCGTAATCGTTAAGCTAAATCGCGTAAACTAAAAATGATCATTCAATGTAAACGGGCATTAAACAATTAAATGTTTACATCAAGCAAGTGTTATATGATTATTTAGAGAATAATTATTATCATTGCACATTTTATTTTTATTGGTTACGTTAAGTGTTTACGTTTCGCGATAAAATACGTTTAAGCCTTCCCGGAAGCACGTTAACTTATCTACGCTTCATCAAATACCCAAAATTTATACCCAATACTTAAAGTTTATTTAAAACTTCAAGTATTTATCACATTATACATATTCTTCATGAAAGAATTCAAATCAAACTCTACCATGTGCAAGTTATACATTTTTCTAAGTCTATACTACATTATACTTCATATAATGCAAGTATACATTATATAAAAGACTAAAAGCATATCCTAACTTATACACATATATAATTTCGTGTATAATGACTAGGAAAGCCAAGATGAGACCAAGAACCATCACAAATATCTTCATAAAAGATCTAGCATGCCACTTGATCTCATGACTAGCTTTTCTTATCCAAGATAAGCTCTAACTTTTCTTCCATGCATTCTTATCCTTGCCACCTTTCACATGATCAACTAGACATAAGAAATATCTTCATGAGTCCCCAAGTAGTATATATATGCATGCATATGAGAGCTAGGGACTCATACACTTCATTTCATTACAAGAAAAATCACAAAACTCCTCCTTTGTTCTCTCTAGAGCCCACGGCTCAAAACCCTCTCCAAACCAAATCCATAGCTTGATTTTCTATCATTATACAAGCATACACACATCATATCTAAGGTATTCTAAGAAGGTTTCAAGAGTTGGTTAACCATTTGCAAGGAAGGAATCAAGAAAAGAAAGAAAGGGTTTACTTGGGAAAATTAGGGTTTTCATCCTATATTTTCAAACCAAGAGTTTAAATCACAAGGGTGTGATTGGTTTTCTTTTCTCTACTCATCCACACAAGGTTATATATAAGGCTTAATCATTTCATAACTAAGATTTTATGTGTTCATATGTTATATTTAGCTAAATCACCATCTAGGATACTTTTGAATATGTAAAATGAATATTTACTTATGATTAATGTTTTATGAACTTATTTACATGTCACATGGATGCTAATATGATGTTAAAAGGGATGTATAAGTGTTTTAACATGTTGTTTAAGTATAAACATGTATATGTACAAATTAGGGTTTCTAATGTTAACTTATGAGTTACAAGTGAAAATGGTAGTTAAACTTGTTATCTTGAACACACTTGAGTAAAGTATGATCTAATGGACTTTATATATGTAAAACATAAGATAGAAATGTTGTGAAGTAGTTGTAATAAGGTGTTGAAGCTTAATGGTACAAAAATCAAGCTTAAAACATGTCTAAATCACAAAACCTCAAACTTTCTGTTTTGGTTCGATTTTGGAAGCAGCCATATTATGTTTTATAAAGATAGTACATCTCATGAGGATTCCAAAATGATAAGAAACTCGAAAAACGGATTAATAACGAAGAAGATACACTAGTTACGAGTTTACGACGCTAAATACTTTATAAAACAAATTTTATAAAAAGTTACTATTCATGGCAGAAACTTATACTTTGTAAACATCAATAATATGATAAAACTTTCAATTACGAGAACGTGTTCGAAAGAATCGCTAAAAACGGAGCTATAACGAATAAGATACGACTAAAACGGGTTTTACGTTAATTAAAAGTATAAAAACGATTTTATAGCTGTTATGAACAGTAAAAACACTATTCATCACAGAATCTCAAAAACCTAAAAATGTGATTTTATGATCACTCGTCTTAATACGAAAGCGTGGGCGTAAGAAACGCGAGAAACGGGCTTAAAACGACAAAGTTATGTCATTTTTGCTAAAGGCGTAATTATAAACGTTTTTACTTTATAAATACGATTTCACTTAAACGATTAGATGGTGATATAGCTATATAGAAATATATATGTTATTAGTTATCAAAGTGCTATATTACTAGGGAATTTCATAATGAGGCTTCTTCGGATGGCGTATTGACGAGTTGTTGGATTTACGATTTAAAGTGTCCTAACTCCTCGTACGTCATGTCATGACCTCTTAAATTATGATAGCCCGAACGATAGTACGATGATAACTATATAGGATTATATACAGTTGTTGTTAGACAACGTACTTGAATACTGATTCGACCTATATTAACTAGGTTGCATTCGGGCGTTAGCATGACGCGTTTTTATTTGGGATATTTTATTATCAATTTACTCACTCACGGTGAGTTCATAGCCCCATGTTTTACAATTATTGATTTACAAGTTTTTGGGGTAAGAAACATATGCATGTTTTACAAATTGGACGCAAGTGTACATTTTATCATGATTACGTGTTGCCTAAGTAGCGATAACCCACTATGCCCATGAATCATGAACTGTCAATTACTGGAATGTGAGCGCGAATGATTATAGATAGATCTATTTGGGATTGACCTCCCCGTTCGGGTGACTAGCTATCACTGGAAACGAACGTATATCATGTTGGATATTGGATGTTACGGGTTGAACATCATCACGGGCAATGTAGGCGATATTTATATATTGTATTCAATTATGTCGAGCTTCGGTGTCATGAGCTTAGGCAAACGTAATTACATTTTGTGATGTCTGTTGCATTATCACTGGGAAAGTCTTGCGGTCCTGCATACACATTTACATAAACCTATGAAATTCATCAACTTTATGTTAACGTTTTTAAATGCAATGTTTTTCAGGAGGTCATTAAGCATGAGGTGCGAAGGATACATTGGTGGTTATATTTTGAAGTCATGCATTAAAGATTTAGTCGCATTACATTTTGTATATATGTTATGGGCTGGAAATCTTTGTAATAATAACAATTAAACAAGTAAAGCTTCGGGCTTTTGTAACACATACTTTATTAAATCCAATGTATCAGTTTTTAAACGACATTTTGGTCGTTATTATATTATCTTGTGTTATTGATCTGAGAAGTAACATGCCCCGGACCCTTATTCCGTTGCGACCCAATTTGGGAGTGTTAAATATAGTAACCTCCGCACTTCGTTGGGTTGCTGATTCATTCACTTTGTTGCATATTTTTTTAAAAGGTTTTCATATATAGTTGTTAGAAGATTTCATCCGATTTTTACAACAAAATAATAATTATGGTAATAAAATAAAATAGAACCAAAAAATAGGAAATATAAATGTCTTAAAATATATTTTACCAAATTAATTTAGCATTATTATTGCTATAAAAAAATCTAGATAAAAAAAGAAAAAAATATTCTAGCAGTCTTAAAGATTTATGGTGTTAAAATGAAGGGGTAAAAGCTATAAAATACCAACATACTTTTTATTTTGTGCCGACTTGACCATAGACTTTTTTTGTCCTGACTACACCCACGTACATTCAAAATTTGTTCGATATCACCAATATGACTATAAAAATGACTATATTACCCTTGTTTTCTTTACATCAGCTCACATTAAAATGAGTTGACTTTTCTTTTTTGAAACTATATAACTATTATATAAACCCACGCAGATCTAAACTAAACATACACTTACTGATCTCTTGTAGTTCTTGATTTGGTTTTACTTCTTTGTGGAGGAACTACACATTTATTTTATAAAACTTGGCTAAAATGGGTATGTGAAAAGAATGAAACTTGGCACCTTCAATCTACAAAATCGTGGAACGATCGGTACTAAGAGTCAATGACACAATGTCTGACTTTCTTGTCTGTCTTGTGCGTATGACCTTGTGCTAACTAGTTTTCCTTGTCTAAAGCGGCTAAAACGAACTATTTTTCAAAACCATTCTCGGACACAAACAACATCCATGGGCCATCTGCTGTCTTAAACTTATACCCAGTATAAGACTATATTGAGGTTGCATCTAAGATGCCCAAGAAAAGCCACGACGTTAGTCACAACAACATAGTTTATCTTCTTCTCAGTTGGTGCTCTAGCTGTGGACCTCCTTGTTTTTGCATATCTTTTACCCGGGCTTACTGATGTTGCTTCAGCGTTTTGGCCCAATAAAGTCGCTAATGTCAAATGCAAAATCATAGCTATATTTAAATCACAAAGTGGGTAGGCTAAAGTGTTAAACCGTGTGTAACACTCCCAAATAGGGTCGCAGCGGAATATGGGTCTGAGAGTGTTACTTCATACACTTCATAGATGAATAACACAAGATATGAGAGAACGACCTCAAAATGAGTCGTTTGAAAATGATACATTGGATTTAGTATATTGTTTGTTACAAAAGCCCGAAGCTTAACTTGTTCATCCTTGTAAATGTGAAAGATTTTAATACATAACAGATACTCCAAAATGTAATGCACTTAAATCTCTATTGTAAATTGACTCCCAAAATAATGACCCAATGTATCTTTGTTCTTGTACCTTATTAACCTGAAAAAAACATGCTTTAAAACGTTAACATAAAGTTGGTGAATTCACATGTTTAAGTAAAGTATAAAGTAGGACTACAAGATTTTCAAGTGTATGACAAAGTAACGAATACAATATCAAAAAGTAATTACGCATGCGCTAAGCTCATGACACTGAAGCTACAACATGTATGTGTATGCAAATTAATGTAAATAATGTGCCCTTGTAGATGTTCAACCCGCAACATCCAAATTGTTCCAACAACGACGTCTAGACACGACCTAATCCAGTTAATGTCCGATTCAAAAACGTGTTTTCAATGTATGATTAATGTTGATGCATAGAAGTCAAAATGTGTGTTGTGCGGTCACTTTTAATGTTATTGGTCATGTGATGGTTGGTGACTTAGACTCGATGAAAATATATCAAAGTATATGTGTTAGTTAGTATACACTTATACTATTTTATAGAAAGTAGACAAGTAAAAATATCAAGACTTCGATAATAGTTATTAATAAATATGTTCTGGTAATCTAGCCGGTAATCTCAAGTTACCTAGTTTAATTGTATTAGTTATGAAAAATGACACGCTTTAGTTACGTTAAGTCATTAATAATAGTTTTATAATTTTATAAAATTAAGATATATTTTTCGTCTTCTAGTCGGTTTATTAAAATAATAATATTTTATTATTTCGTCTTTTGTCGGATTTCTAAGAAATTATGTTTTTAAGTAAAATATTCAAAGTATAATGTTTTTATGAAATTTCGACATGACCCGTTCGTTTATAAGACGTTTCCAAAGTTTTAAACCTCATTTTCCAAACATTTTTCCTTAAATAAATCAATTCCGACAAAACTATCAAAAATCCACGTTTCGCGTTGTTTATCATGACGCATTTCCTTCAAATGATTATTTGACTTTCCTAATATATATCAGGGTTCTAAATAGCGGCGCCATAGCGCGCTATAGCGGCGATATAGCGCGAGGCGTGGCCTATGTGACTAGTTTTTGCTTTTGGGCCTTAAGGCCCATTATTAGTGTCAAAAAATATTGTTTTTTTAAGATTCGATTTAGGCCACCATTAATAAAGTCTCATAAGAAAATAAGTCAACGAATAATCAAGCCATATGGCTCACGGACAAGACTAAGCAATGGTGTTGGGCCTAGCTTATTGGTCATGGCCTTTTTAAGGCCCATAATAAGCTATGGGGCTTTTCTTAAGCCGTTAAGCTAGTGGTACATTTAAATGTCACACCCCCAAAAGGGTCCGTTCGATTTAGTGTACCTTGGGGAGTGAGTATCCAATATTCAAGTACAAAAGCATAAAGAACGGATCTCTAAGTGTACGTTTTAAAATAAACATCTTTGCATAAATTTTTAAAATTATAATAAATGTTTTAATCGAATCAATTTAAAAGATTCAAGTTAAATGCGGAAGCTTAAATAAGTCATAACGGTAATTTTAAGATAACATAGATGAAATTGAAAACTAGTTAGGGCAATTAGACTTCATATAGATCAAGCAAACGACATCATGCTAAGCACCTGAGGAAAAACATTGCTTAAAATGTCAATTATAAATTTGGTGAATTATAGGTTTTGGTTCCAATGTTAAATATCGTGGACCACATAGATTATCAAAATGTTATGCGGACTGTTATAGGTGATACAACTTACTTAAGAGGCATTTACGTGCACTAAGTCATGACACTCGAAGTAATACTGAAAGATAGCATGTTCAGTGCTATAAAAGGCTTGCGGTACAGCGTGTCAACCAAAGACCACCTAACTAGTTTGTCATGAAATATATCGTTAGTCCTTGGGGAATCTCGAAACTTAGTAGTACTTTTATTCGGATAACGATAATTAGTCCTATTAGATCTATTTATTCACTCGCCGCTCCCTTACCGGTCTACACCGGGTCAAGAAATTAGCAGGTTCATGTAATTCGAGCAATTGTGGTTTAGAAACCTGCTACTTAGGCAACACGTAAAGGGGAATTTTCTCACGTTTAGTTCTTGTGTCCAGTTTATAAACAAGCATTGTTTCTCACCCAAGTTATAAAATAAATTATTCAAAACGACGTTAAAGAGTAGAGCTTTATGAACTACCTCGATAGTGAATTGAAGAAGATAGTCTTAGAATAAATCACACCGATTAACGAAACAACGGTTCACAACAGACAACCTATGAAATGCAGTGTTTGGTTTATATCGGAAGTTAAAGTAGGTTAACAACGAATTAGGATAATGCATTATAAGTATTTACTAGTGTACTTTTGATATATGTTTACCAAAAATTAACAGGCTTGTGATCGTATTATATAATAGTAAATTGTTTTTGTAAGTAAAAAGAGTAGATAATGTATGTATATTATTATTATATCACGATATATAGTACTAAGTAAAATTATATATATATAATATATATATATATATTATATATATATATTATATATATATATATATATTTATATTTATACTATATATTATATATGTTCGGCAATTTATTAAATTCCCATTCTCTCGTTTTATATTGTGCGTTTTCTAGTATTTTTCTATGTATAATTAATTTTATAAAAATTTCCGGCATGACCCGTTCGTGTTTACACATTTTCCAAAGTCGTAGACTTTTTTAAAACCATTTTCAAATCACTTTACAATCCACTTTTCATGATTACAAACTATACATCATCAAATCTCTTATTATTCGCAACGTCCAACATTTAAAATGAGTTACACGTATAGCTTCTAAGACGTACACTATTAAATAAGCTATTCGTGAACTTATTCAATAAGCCACACCGTAGCTTTACGCCTTGGTGTATTGTATTTATGTTGGGCCTTAGCCCGTTAAGTCCAAAAATGTGGTTTTACTTATCCATATAGTCTGATAAGCAAAACCTTAAATAATAAACACACGACTTAGACTTAAGCCCAATAAGCTATATTCGGGCTTATTTATTAAGCCGAATAAGTTTACTATTTGTCTTTTCAAAATAAGCTAACAAAATATAAGTCAAAACAAAATAAGCTAAATAAAATATTTCTTCTTATTTTCATATACTTGGGCCCGAACCAAATATAAAGCTCAATAAGCTACGAATACTTAAAAATAAAACTTTCCAAAAGCTTATTAACATAAGCCGAATACAATAAGCTATAACATACCATTTTTATTACACGAAAATAACCACGATCACAAAACTATAATTTCCTTATATTTTCTTTTATTATTTTCGAACCAATAGCATAACCTTTTAAGGTTTGTGTAGTTTTAAATCTCTTGTTTATACATAATAAGTTGTGTCAAACTAGCATGTATGCATCAAGTGATTAAAATTAAAGTTATTTAAAGATTAGAGACTTACAAAAAGAAGTGGTTTTGACAGATGGTTGATGACTAGAAAACCCATATGTTGTTTATTACTAACCCGAAATACAGATAAATTCAAACCACTACGAACCACAAATATCTTCAAAGGTTTTTAATCAAGATTGAAAAATTATGAGAGTGTGTGTGTTTCTTGGGTGGTTCAAACAAAAGAGAGCAAAGGAGAAGAGAGAAAACTCAATATTTAGTATGTGTGTGTATTATGAATGAGAAAGTAGAAGTAATGTGTATATGTAATGCCAAGTTTACTTCACACACTAAAAGTGTGTTTCTGTGTATGCGTGGGATAAGACAAGGAAAGAAGAGGGGACTAATCATAGATTCTTCTCCCAATCACAATGAAAGCGGAAGTAATGTTAGATGTCTCGGTTTGCTCCCGGCGACGATTCTCGGATAAAAGCGGAACAACTTCCCGGTTAAACAAAAAAAGTTAAACGAAACTTTTAAAAATTCAAACTACTAAACGGAAACGGCTAATTTATTGATCGAAAATTTTCGGGGTGTCACATTAAATATCAAAATAAGCTATAACCAAAAGCCTGGAAAATAAGACGGACCATAATAAGGTCCATAATAAGTCGCGGCTTATTGGGCCGTGGGTCATATAAGCCCAAAAATTCATAAATTTGTTTATTAAATAAGCTAATAAGCTATAAGTTATTCTAGTTCTCAAAATAAGCTATCATAATAAGCTATAAAAATATAACAAGAATAGGTAATAACCAAAATCACTTTTCCTTTGTTTTCCTTTCTCATTCAAAAATAACAAGCCATACATAAGCCGTACAAGCTTATTGTTAAGCCGAAAATAGAAATAAGCTACTAAGTATATAAATATTATCCAACCATCACGTCTAAAATAATAAAATGGTCTTTTCCTTGTGTCCCTTTACCCACGTTCGAACCAACGACAACCCATTTTATTTATTTCAAAACTTTAAGCTTTTGATTTTTAGAAAACAAACCGTACAACTATTATCTATGCATCATAAGACTACTAGAAGTATAAAAATATTTAAGAAATTGATGACTTACAAAGTGGGTTTTGAAAAATGAGATCGACACAAAACCGACAACCCAAACGTTGTTTTTGTATACCCACGCCTATTAGAAACCAACCTGGATGAACCTAGACCTCCATGTTCTTGATCAAAATTTGAAAATGAAATGTTTGTGTGGTGTTGGGGTTTCAGACGCAACAAGAGAGAAAGAGAGGAGAGAAAATGTTTTGTGTGTCTAAAATGATAAAAGCCAAAATATACATGACCCCTTCTAGACATGGTTCCTAAAATCTTGCCTTGTTGTCCCCTAAGGGGTTCGAAATCCGGTTGGCATCCTAGGGGGATCCTAGGTGCCTTTCGTCACTTGTCGGGTTCACTAACGCTCCAAATTCATGATTTAGAATGTGACCTGAAGTTTTCTAGTATTTTAATTTGATTCAAAAATACTTTTACATGAAGTTAGAATATTCACACGATATGTTTTTTAGTTAAAATGCTTTAAATTAAGTATTGCCATTTACGGACGTGCCGGAACATGTTGTTTGCCATTCTAAGCCGGTTGCGAGAAAACTTTTCAGAAATTGATCCGATAGGAATAAAATCATTTATAATGAGATAATTAAAAAGAATAATAACACTGACAATCAAATAGATAGTAAACTGATTACCGTTAATCATGAAAATTGATCTGACAGAAACAGAAAATGATAAAAGTCAAAGGACTAAAATAGGACATTATGAACTAGGAAATCCGCAAGGGTTACAACGAAAATATCAACTCTTCTACAGAGTAATACATAAGGTAATAACACGTCATGCAGTCTACTCACGAATCAAGATCCTCAGCGTGATAAGAATGACGGTTGACAAACAGTTTGGTTATGGGTTTTTGAAAGAGATTGTGGTCAGACAAGCAGATCAGAAGGAATATACATTCAATGAAGCAGACTTTCCAAACTGCATTTGAACGACATTGAAGACATGTATCTCCTAAAACATCAAATTAAACTTCACCACCTGACAAGCGATGAACAATTTGATATGGTAAATGCTCTACAGCTTTTTATTCGAAGAACCATTCTTAAAAGGAAAGTAGAAGATGTACAACTTGTTGTGGAAAGTTATCAGACGAAGCCGAATCTCACAAGACCACAAACCAAATGTGCTAGTCTCGAATTTAAAGAACCGTATACCATAGTGTATGAACCATAGGTGTGGTATACCAAAAAAAGAGCAACCGAAAGATTCTGATCAGGGCTGACGAGCTGCAAAAGTTTAGTGATGAAACGCTCAAGTTGGTTCGTGATAATTTGGATTTAATGTTGCATAACTTCGTATTGGGCTACAATAATCAAGGCATGTCGAATCGAGCTTGGAGTGTCAAAGATCAGAAAAGGACAGATTCAATGTTGAAAAAGATCGACAAGACCTTGCTGAAAAGACGGATCATGTGGAGCCTTGAAAGCTTTATGGGTGGCAGACGGGTTGAGACTGACTACATACTGCTGATGCGGATAGAATGACTTTATTACTCTCGGTTTTAACATTTCAAGTCATGTCTCATAAATAATCTTGTAAATATGTAGTGTAGATCAATAAACACATAGTGTTTGAGTATAATTTTTCAAAAAAATTTCAATAAACTCAAAATCTTTCACAATCATGTACTCAACACTATATAATACCCTCATTAATTGAGGGGGAGCATCAAAATGTTCCTACTAATCATGCTAAATAAGAAAAATACTTTTCTCCCTAAAAGCTTTTCGAAATATATTTTAATCAATTGATATCTAAAATATCAAGAGATTTGCTATTTTTGATAAGGGGAGAAAATATGTTTAAAATATGTAATCATAAAATGTGATCCATTATGACTCAAGTGCTGTATCCTCCCTTCATGTGCAAAACACTTTTGAATATCGATGCACATGTGTAGGGGGCATTTCTAAAATATGAAACTATCAAAGTACAAATGTTTTGATTTATATCACAAGTACTTTGATTGATTTTCAAATGGTTTTATGGTTCTGATCACTCTACCCGACAACCTACTAATTCATAACGGCGATGAAGTCATAAGGTGGTTAGGGTTAGGTATAAGTTTGATGATCCAACCAGAACCAGATGGATCTTTCCAAGGACATTCCATTAGATAGAATTAGAAGTCCGTAGGAAAGATGGAGTTGAATGAAAATAAGGGAAAATATTGACTAAGGCATAAGCTAGCACTAAAACAATTACAACAAGGTGCTAGTAATGACATCTTGGTAAACATTAAAGGGGTTAAAGAATGAAAAAGAAATGTAAGGATAAATGGTCTAAAGAAAGAAGCCCTCTATACACTTAGGCAGAAATCGAGTCAATACATATTGCTGGTATTAAAGATAGTCATCATAGACCTAGTGACGCAATGCACAACCCTCCTTAGCCACTCAAGGTCTCTCAAAAGATTCTTGTTTCATGTCTCACGGAGATAAACATGTTATTTATCGACTTTCTCACTCTGAGTTAGTTGGTATTGAAAAGGTGGCAGTCAACTCTAACCTCCGATCACTAAAACCAAAACGTACTTATTGATTCTAGAGCCAAAAGAGGTCAATAAAAATATTCTTCTGTTAGGGACACAATTCACCAAATACATTGTTTTTCTTAACTAAGATGACCAATGTGATTTCTAGAAGTCTACGCATTATCCTTGATATCTTGCTAGAACATTTAAAGTGATGCTCTTTAGCATTTCACATTGACGAATTGTAACCTTTGCCCTTTCTGTGTTTTGAATATTCTAATATTAGGTCTTTGACTATTTGACGTTTGTCAGTTTTGTTAGAATATGTATCGTGTTGACGGTGATGGATTTATAGGAATTGAGGTATTTGATAGTTTAATGTGTATAATAATCTCTTTTGAGGGTATTATTATGTTATGTATGTTCTGGGTGGTTGACCCACGAATTTTTGACAAATTCTGAAAACGAGTCCCGACACGTCCGATAATGTCCAAAATGAGTTTTTGAGAAGTATATTTGAGTCTAAAAATGGGTTTAGATTCATTCACATCTCATACATCGATCGTCTAAGGTCTTCCTAATTCCTTCTTTACTTTTTATTATCATTATTTTATGTGTTTTATGTTTATTATGGCTCTAAATCCCAACTATAAGGATTTTTAATATGTTAAAGAGATGAGTTTTCACTTTATGTTTATGATATTTATCACTTATTCTTATGTCATATGGATAAATATATCATGGGAAAAATGGAATGTGTAAAAGTCTGTTATACATATGGATCTAAGTTTATAACATGTTTAGGTTAAATTAGGGTTTTAGAAAGATTACTTAATCTTCACATGTGAAAGTAATGAAAAGTAAATTGTTAAACTTGTTACAATGAGTTTATAATGAATATGGATGAACTTGGACATTATTATAAGTATCACATATGTTACATATAGTTATTAGGGTTTCTATAATAAACTACTAGTTGAAAAATACATAAAATTAAGTTTTTGATAAGATAAATTAGTACATCTTGGATAATGTTAAAGGGGTGCAATAATTTTGATATTCTTAGATGACCGCATGTTGGTTTTGACGATAAATATACGAATAATACTCGTCTGTCGTTGATCGATTTAATATGATAAAGAGAAGAACTCGGATAGAACCGATTATAGAATCGAAAAAAGATTCGATTAATTATGAAGTGTTTTACGTATATAAATATTTTTATAACTACTTTAAATTTTATAAACAGTTACTATTCAAGTACTCAGAAAAACTTATTTATTGTTTAAAACATCTAGAAATATGAGATATAACTTTTAATGTGACAGATGATCTTACTCCGCTCCGTAAAGTGAATGCTAGAAAAGAAATGGGAACTTATTAAGCGAATGTAAACTATGACTGTTGTGCGATAATTATAGGTTTTTAAAAGTAATTTTTTATACTAGTAATGTACAGTATAAAAGCGCAATATTCATACAGTGGGATTAACTTTATAAAATATAGTACATCTTTTAATAACAAAGACGTACTCGATGGGAATCACTAAAATCGGGATTATAAACGATAAGTTATACGATTATAAGTTTACACTAATTAAAATCTAAAAAAACGATTAAAGACTAGCTGTTGTGACAGAAACATTACTATGCATCGCAGAATCTTTAAAACTTAGAAAATGTAGAATATATTGATCACTCGTCTTATACCAGACTGTGGAAAGTACGAACGCGAGGCAACGGACTTAAAAACGACCCAAAATAGGTTATTTTAAGAAAAGTATATTTATAAACGTTTTCAACTTATAAATAATTTTTTTTACTAAATCGAGTAGTCGGTGTTTATGCTATATAGATTTGAGTGGGTTTGCGCAAAGTCTATAATTCTAGGGATTTTCATATGAGGCTTTCGGATGCGTTCGACGAGTGTTGTGGATTTACGATTAAAGTGTCCTAACTCTCGTATGTCATGTCATGCCCTCTTTTAATTATGATAGCCCGAACGATAGTTACGATGTATAACTACTATAAGATTATAGTCATGTTATTAATTAAATACTCAGTTCTTATACGACCTTTATTTAAATAGGTTGATCTAAACGTTTTGCGTGAGGTTTTTATCTGTGTTATTTGGACTATCTGTACTCAAGGTGAGTTCATAGCCCTACTTTTTACAGTTTTACTGATTTACTATTATTTGGGGTGAAAACATGCTTTGTTTTATAAATTGGACGCAAGTGTTTAAAGTATATTGATTATGTGTTTGCCTAAGTAGCGATAACCCTCCTGATGAGCCTCCTTTTCTGAACTGTCCAATTGCATAGATGTAGTTGTAATTGCATTATGGAGCGCGAATGTTATAATAGATCTATTAGGATTAAACTCCCGTTTGGGTGTATTAAGCTTCACCAGGACTGAACGTTGACATGTCGGACTTGGATGTGGCGGGTTACAAATCTGTGTACGGGCAAAAAACTGCCCTTTAAAATATTTAGCAAATTATAGGGTGGGCTTCAGTGTCATGAGCCTTAGGCGCACAATATCTGTTTTGTGATTGTTGGGCATATGTTGTACATCACGGGAAAGTCTTGCTGGTCCTGCATAATTTTAATACATAACCTCATGAATTCACCAACGCATTTTTGTTGACGTTTTAAGCAATCGTTTTCAGGAGGGTTCAATAGGCAACGATGGTGCCAAGGATGCATGTGGATTACATTTTTGGATTGCACACTTAAAGGATTTATTGCTTCATCTTTTAGGAATGTATATGTTGGTTCTTTTGTAATAATCTAAACAAGGAATTAGTAAAGCTTTATGCTTTTGTATTATGTCTTATAATTAAATCTAATGTATCAATTAATCGATTTTTGTGGGGTTTTCACGGGACATACATACACTACTTGTGCATTAGTCGGTTAGGCTAGATGCATTCATGATTGATATACGTGTTTATAAGATATTATGTATATAAGGATAAGAGTCTTATATTAAATACTTATATAAACTACTTTTGATTTCAGATATTATCATGTCAGATTCTGAGCATTCTACAATTACATACACATCAGTATCCAGTCCGGTTGAGGACTATTCAGACATGGGATCACCAGGAGTTGATGGACCACCATCACCGGACTACGTGCCTGGCCCGGAGGAGCTAGAGCAGGCACCACCATCACCGGACTACTTGCCTGGCCCTGAGGAGCCAGAGCAGGCACCACCCTCACCCGTTTACTTACCTTATGTACCGGAGCCGGTGTACCCGGAGTATATACCACCCGAGGATGATGTCTTTCCAGCTGAGGAGCAGCCATTGCATGCTGCTGCCTCACCTACTACTGAGTCACCGGGATACATTCCTGAGTCTGATCCAGAGGAGGATGATGAGGAGGATCCTGAGGAGGATCCAGCCGACTATCCTGCTGACAGAGGAGACGACGGGGATGATGAGGAGTCATCTGATGATGACAATGATGATGATGATGATGAGGACGAGGACGAGGAGGAGGAGGAGGAGCACCCAGCTCCGGCCGACTCTGTCCCACCTGTACACCGTATGACTGCCAGAATATCTATCCGGGATGAGCCAGGCGCCGGCACCGTTCCTCTCCGAGGAAGTTGCTGAGAGATTGTTAGCCTTACCTACTCCACCACCATCACCTCTCTCTCCATACTCATCACCACTTCCTCAGATACCCTCTCCGCCATTACCTATATCATCACCACCACCCAATGGCCCTACATATGTTGAGGGATCTCTGGGATCCCGAGCTGCTGGGATTAGACAGAGAGATGCACTACCATCTCCTATTCATGAGACTGAGATGCCTGAGATTTGTTTACCGCTTCGTAAGAGGCCGTGTCGTACTACTCCTGGTCCTGGATACGAGGTCGGGGAGAGTTCGGCAGCTGGTACTGCTAGGCAGGTTGGACCTGCCACAGCTAGGGCAGACCTTTATGGATTTGCTGATATGTTAGATGCCGCTCCAGGACGCCAGACGACTAGAGAGTTAGGCTATGGTATTACAGATACATGGGATGACCTTGTAGGAGCCATCCAGGAGATTGCACCGACCACCCTAGAGGGGGTCAATCAGAGAGTTATTGAGTTGGCTACTACTGTTGACCAGGAGGATGAGATCATATATTCTCAGCTGGATGATGCACGGTATGACCGAGCTCTACTTAGAGCCCGAGTCAACATGTTGGACAGGGATAGGCCATTCCATAGACGCACTGCCATTCTGATGGAGGAGGAGGCCAGATTATCTCGTGCCGCTTGGGCACAGTCGATGGATGCTTGCGATCAGACACGTTCCGAGGGCATATCACTTCGGACTACGGTCATGGCTCAGCAGTCCGAGATCACTGAGTTGCAGGCAGCAGACCGTAGGAGACAGACAGTGATTTTAGATCTGCTGAAAGCAGACCATCGGAGACAGAGACAGTTAGTGGAGGCACTAAAGATAGTGAAGAGCCTCAAGACTCAGATGATCGAGCTACAGAGACAGCAGGGACCTGCTAAGGATCCTGCAGAGCCAGAGCTACCAGAGGAGGCCAGTAGCAGTTCTTAGACTGGGTTATGACTGTAGCTACTGTACAGTCTGTTAAGTATTATGGGTTATTCCCAGCTAGCAGACTGTATAGATCTTTTGTTTTGTCTAGCTACTCTGTTTAGATCTTTTTGTTCATGTATCGGCTACTTTGTACACCAACTAAGTATACGAGTATATCTCGCTAGTATGGGCTTTGTTAGTTATTTTGTCTTGTAACCTAAGTGTTGTGATTGTTTGTATTTAAACCAACCATGTATTATTTTCCCAAGTTATATATGGAAAGGATAGATTATGTTTTATATAAAATCGAATTTATTGTGAATGAATGTCGATTTGTTAATTTCAATGCTATTGTGTATTTCACCATGTGTTGTGATCTCGTTTTATTTATTATGTATACATCGGGTTATGGTTAAGATTTTTGAAATCTAACGGGTATTATGTTTTCTTGTGATTTAAGAAAATGGCACCAAGAGGAAGGCCCACGAGGTTAAACCCAGGTACAACTCCCCCACCAGTCACAGACCCTATTACCACCACTTCGGTCACCAGTGCCCAACTTTAGGCCATGATCGACGAGGGTGTCACTGCTGTATTGGCAGCACGTGCTACGACCCGAAATGGCGATGATAGCCATACCTCGGGAACAGGTGTGAGAAGGAATGAACGCGCTATTCGGGAGTGCACCTATCAAGACTTCATGAAATGTCAACCCTTATTCTTTAGGGGCACAGAAGGAGTGGTCGACTTGACCCAATGGTTTGAGAGGATGGAAACCGTGTTTCGCATAAGTAACTGCACCTTGGAGAATCAAGTGAAGTTTGCCACTTGTACTCTTATGGGAACTGCTCTAACATGGTGGAACTCACATGCTAGGACAGTGACTAATGATGTTGCGTATGCAATGACGTGGACCGACTTGAAGAAGAAGATGACAACTAAATATTGTCCGAGGAATGAAATCAAGAAGATTGAGGCAGAATTGTGGAACCTAAAAGTAAAAGGCACCGATGTGGTAGCCTACAACCAACGTTTCCAGGAACTGGCATTGCTGAGTGACAGGATGTTCCCTGAAGAGACTGACAAAATTGAAAGATATGTTGGTGGGATGCCCGACCTAATTTACTCAAGTGTTGTGGCATCGAAGCCAAAGACCATGCAGGAGGCTATTGAGATGGCGACTGAATTGATGGATAGGAGAAATAACACTTTTGCTGAGAGACAGGCAGAAAACAAGAGGAAGTTTGAAGACACTCCTCGAAATAACCAAAACCAACAACCAAACAAAAGGCAGAACACAGGCAGGGCTTATGCTGCCGGGAACGGTGACAAGAAATCGTATGAAGGGACTAAACCTCTATGTCCCAAGTGTAACTTCAACCATTACGGTCCTTGTATACCAACATGCACTAACTGCAAGAAGCTTGGCCACCTGGCCAAGGACTGTAGGAGCCGGCCTGCAACTGCAAATAACAACAACAACCGCAATAAAAATAACAACAATAACCGCAACAACAACAACCCGAGAGCCCAAGGGGCAAATACCAATGCCATCGTTTGCTTTGAGTGTGGGGCTCCAGGCCACTTCAGGAAGGACTGCCCCCAGTGGAAGAACAAGAACCAGGGAAATGGCAACGCTGTAGCCAGGGCTTATGCAGTGGGAGTTGCAGGGCAAAACCCAAACAACAACGTTGTGACGGGTACGTTTCTCCTAAATAACCGTTGTGCTTCCATTTTGTTTGATACTGGTGCGGATAGAAGTTTTGTGTCTACTCAATTTAGTACCTTGATTAATATAACCCCCACTACATTAGATCATGGTTATAACGTTGAATTAGCTGATGGTAGAATAATTTGGGTAAATACGGTATTACTGGGTTGCACGTTAAATTTTCTGAACCATCCGTTTCACGTCGACCTAATGCCTGTAGAAATGGGTACTTATGACATCATAATTGGCATGGACTGGTTGACGAAATACCAAGCCATTATTGACTGTGCTAAGAAGATCGTTCGTATTCCCTTTGGGAGCGAAATCTTAATTTTTCATGGAGACGGAAGTAGAAATAAACGCGGGACTCGATAATCAACATCTCGTGCCCAAGGCCCACAAAGTATCTGCAACAAGGATGGTCACTCTTTTTTGGCACATATTACCATCAAGGAGACTGGAGACAAGTCGAAGAAGAAGCAACTGCAAGATGTACCGATCGTCAAAAATTTTCCCGAAGTATTTCCCGAGGACTTGCCAGGTCTTCCACCTACTAGACAAGTGGAATTTCACATCGATCTAGTACCTGGTGCTGCACCTGTAGCACGGGTACCTTATCGATTGCCCACAGAAATGAAAGAATAGGCGGATCAACACAAGAGCATTCCGACCAAAGGCTTTATAAGACCAAGTTCGTCACCAATAGTGGATCTCCAGTTCTAGATTCGCAAGAAGAAAGATGATCGTTACGAATGTGGCATGTATTATCGGGAACTATACAAACAAACGTTGAAGAACCGTTATCCGCACACGAATGGATGACTTATTTGCCCAACTTCCCAAGATCGAGTGTCTACTCGAAAAGATCGACCTAAGGTCAGGTTATCACCAATTGAGGTCGATAAGAAGACACTCGAAGACTTGCTTTCAGAAACCTTTGATATGGACATTATGAATTCAAGTTATGCCGTTTTAGGTTTTGCCAACGCACCTACTGAGTTTATGGACCTCATGAACCGAGTGTGCAAACCTTATTTGGATAAATTCGTAATTGTCTTGTAATGATGATATTTGAATCTAATCCAAGAACAAGAAAGAGCACGAAGAGCATCTGAAAATAATATTAGAGATCTTGTTGAAGAAAGAGGAGTTTGTATGCAAATTTTTCCAAATGAGAAATATTGGATTCCTAAAGTACAGTTCCTCGGTCACGTGATTGATAATAAAGGCATTCATGTGGATCCAGCCAAGATCGAATCCGTTAAAGATTGGGCATCTCCTAAGACACCAACGGAGATTCGTCAATTTTTAGGTCTTGCTGGGTATTATCGACGATCATTGAAGGGTTACAAGATCACAAACCAATGACCAAGCTCACTCAAAAGAAGGTCAAGTTTGAGTTGTGTTGACAAACAAAGAGGCTTGCATCTAGTTATGAAGCTAAGTTGTGTAGTGGCACCAATACAGGCTTTACCCGAAGGGAAGTAAAGATTCCTATCGTAAACTGCGATGCCATGTCAAGGTTTGGGCGTGTGTTGATGCAAAGGGGAAATGGTTATTTCTTATGCATCACTCCAGTTAAAGATCCATGAGAAGAACTATACTACTCCATGATCTGGAACTTGGAGCTGTAGTGTTTGATCTTAAGATATTAGGCACTATCTGTATGGTACCAAGTGTACGGTGTTCACTGATCATAAGAGTTTACAGCATATTCTTAATCAGAAGGAATTGAACATGAGACAACGCCGATGGTTAGAGTTGCTTAGTGATTACGATTGCGATATTCGTTATCACCCAGGGAAGGCAAATGTCGTTGCTGATGCTTTGAGCAGGAAAGAACGAGAACCACCGTTAAGAGTTCGAGCCTTAGTCATGACTATTAGCTTGGATCTTCCTAAGCAAATCTTGAATGCTCAGACTGAAGCACGGAAACCAGAAAACATCAAGAGTGAGGATGTTGGAGGTATGCTGATTGAAAATGCTAAATTTCCAGAGGCAATTAGGACGGAAAAGTTGGAACCTCGTACGGATGGAACCCTATGCCTCAATGGCAGGAGTTGGTTACCTTGTTATGGCGATTTGCGGACTGTGATCATGCACGAGTCCCACAAATCAAAGTATTCTATCCATCCAGGTTCCGAGAAAATGTATCAAGACGTAAAGAAGCTATATTGGTGGCCCAATATGAAAGCCGACATCGCCACCTATGTTAGCAAGTGCTTGACCTGTGCTAAGGTCAAGGCTGAACATCAGAGACAATCGGGTTTGTTGGTACAACCCGAGATGCCTCAATGGAAGTGGGACAATATCACGATGGATTTTGTCACGAAGCTTCCTAAGTCATCACAAGGGTACGATACCATTTGGGTGATCGTTGACTGACTTACAAAGTCTGCAATTTTTATACCCATGAGGGAAACTGACCCCCCTGGAGAAACTGGCAAGAATGTACCTAAAGGAAGTAGTAACAAGGCATGGAATACCGGTCTCGATTATTTGTGATCGTGACCCTGGTTAGCATCAAATTTCTGAGGTTCACTAGAAAGCTTTGGTACTAGTTTCGATATGAGTACGTCATATCAGTTCCCCCGCCCAAACTGACGGAACAAAGCGAGAGAACCTCCAAACTCTTGAAGATAGCTAGAGCTTGTGTGATTGACTTTGTAAAAGGTTGGGTTAAACATTTTGCCATTGTCGAGTTTTACCATACAATCATAGTATCATGCTAGCATAAAGGCTGACACCCTTTAAAGCACTTTACGGTAGAAAATGCCGTTTGCCTGTTATGTTGGGCTGAGGTTGGAGAATTTCAACTCACCGGTCCAGAGATAGTACTAGAGACGACTGAGAAAATCATCAAGTTAACAAAGATGGCAAGCCGCTCGTGAAAGGCCAAAAAGAGCCTACGCTGATTTGAAGCGTAGCCCGATGGAGTTTTAAGTGGGAGATAAAGTGATGCACAAGGTTTCGCCTTGGAAAGGTTTTGTAAGTTTGTGTCAACGGGGTAAATTAATCCTGGTTTTGTTGGACCTTTCACGGTAATAAAAAGGGTTGTAGACGTTGCATACAAGCTCGAGCTTCCTGAGTAGTCTAGGCAGATGTTTCATAATACATTATCACGTGGTCCAACTTAAAGAAATTGTCATGCCGACAAACCCTTAGCCGATTCCGTTAGTCGACATCAATTGAAGACAAGCTTCATTTTTTTCCGAGGACCTATAGAGATCACAGATCTGAAGTAAACGTTGAAGCGAAGCCGTATCCCATTAGTCAAATTTCGATGGAACACCAAGAGAGGTCCAGAGTTACATGGAAACGTGAAGATCAATTCAGGAAGAAATATCCACACCTCTTCACCAAGAATGCACCGTCGTCAAGTGCCGTGTGATAAGCCTTGAGGACAAGGCTCATTTAATGGGGGAAGACTATAACACCTCGTGTTTTAGGTCATTGTATGACATTATGTAATTCACAATTTATTTTTAGGGTTTTACGCGTTGCTCCATGAAACCTTAAACGTTAAGTTAAATCGCGTAACTAAAAATGACATTCAATGTAAACGGGCATTAAACTATAAAATGTTTAACATCAAGCAAGTGTTTATTATTATTATTATAAGGATAAATTAATGACCTTTGTTCATCTTATTTTATTGGGCTACGTAAAATGCTTACGTTTCCGCATAAAAAGCGTTTCGGCATTCCCGAAAGCACCAAAACCTAACTACGATTAAACGAATATCCACGATTATACCCAATACCCAAAATAATCAAAATAACATCACATATATGTATATATGCCGAAATTTTTAATGATAGGACCAAGAATTACAACTTGTCCATAATATCTAGATATTAAGAAAGATCTAGGGAACCATCTCTTACACCATGAACCACTTGGCAAACTAACCTTGTGCAAGGGTTAGAAAGTAACCATGGTTAGGTTAGTTAGACATTTTGACTATATATAGCATGCATGCACTCTTCCTTTCATTAACACTTAACAATAAATCACAAAAACTCTCTTCCTCTTCCTCTCCTAACCCACGGCTCAATAAGCTCACTTAAGAAAATCATACAAAACATTTATACAATCCATACAACCCTTTGCTACATCAACTAAGGCCATACAAGGTGATTGCAAGCATTGTTTCATCAATGCAAGGATAAGGAAAAAAAGGTAATATTAGGGGTTTCAAACCAAATCTAGGGTTTTAAAAAGCTTGTAAGCTTTGGATTTGAATCTAAACACGGGTTTTAGAACTTATTTTCTCATCTCATACATTATCGACTAAGGTCTTCCAATTCCCTTTATACTTTTATTTCTATGATTTTATGTGATATATGGTTAAAATGCCATAATCACCATAACGACTTTTTAATATGTACAAATGAGTTTCTTACTATGTTTATTGGAAAAAAAATTTTAATGCACTTATTCTGATGTCATATGGTTATATATATCATGGAAAATTGAATACAAAAGGATTTTAACATATGCTTTAATGTAAAAACATGTATAGTTCAAATTAGGGTTTTATAAGATTTCTTAATCGTTTCACATTGAAAATAATGGAAGTAAATTATTTAACTTGTTACAATGAATTTATAAAGACTATGATGATCATGACATTAATATAAGTACACATATTTACATAATTATTAGGTTTCTAATTAAATCTACTAACTTAAAATACATGCATAAAACAAGGTTTTATAAGAATATATACCATGAATACTTAGGGGCTGTTAAAGTCGATTTTATACAGTAGGTTTTTGATATAATATAATAATAATACGTCCTCATGACGATTCAAAATGATAAGACACCCTCGAAAAACTGATTATAACGAAAAGAGATACGTTAATTACTATTTTACGACTATAAATACTTTATACAACTGATTTTTATAAAAAGTTACTATTCCATTTACAGCACCTTTCATTTTAAAACATCTAATATATGATATAACTTTTAATTAACGAGATCGTACTCAAAGAATGCGCTAAAAACGGAACTATAACGAATAAACTACGACATTTTCGAATAATTACAGTTATAAAAGTACTTTTATAAACTACGAACAGTACAAAGTACTATTCACCAGCGGATTAACTTTATAAAATATAATACATCTTTTAATAACAAAGACGTACTCGAAGGAATCACTAAAATCGGGATTAAAACGAATAAGTTATTACGATTACAAGATTCCAAATTAAAACTAAAAACAAAATAATAGTCTGTTGTGAATATGTTAAAAACACTATTCATCACAGAAATTCAAAAACTTGAAAATGTAATATTTTGATCACTCGTCTTACTACGAAGACGTGGACGTAAGAAACGCGAGCAACGGGCTTAAAACGGCCAAATTAGGTCATTTTTACGAAAAGTATATTTATAAACGTTTTCACTTTATAAATATTATTTTACTAAAACGATTAGTCGGTGATTATGCTATATAGAATATTGAGTGGTTATCAAAGTGCTATAATACTAGGGAGTTTTCATAATGAGGCCTCTTCGGATGGCGTATCGACGAGTTGTTGGATTTACGATTTAAAGTGTCCTAACTCCTCGTACGTCATGTCATGACCTCTTTAATTATGATAGCCCGAACGATAGTACGATGTAACAACTATAAGATTATATTCAATATTATTAATTAAAGTACTCAGTACTTATACGACCTTAATTTAAATAGGTAGCCATTTATCGTTTGCGTGAGTTTTTATCTGTGATTATTTTGGACTATCTGTACTCAATGTGATTCATAGCCCCTCTTTTACAGTTTTACTTGATTATTATATTTGGGGTGAGAACATGCTTTGTTTATAAATTAATGACGCAAGTGTTTAAATATATTGATTATGTGTTTGCCTAAGTAGCGCTAACCCCCTGAGCCCATTAGTCATGAACTGTCAATTGCATAGATGTAGTTTGTTAATTGCATTATTGAGCGCGAATGTTGTTAAAATAGATCTATTAGATTACCTCCCGTTTGGTGATTACTATCACTGGGAAAGAATGTTGCCATGTCGACTGATGTTGCGGGTTACAATATCTGTACGGGCAAAATAACTGCTAAAATAGTCAAATACAGGTTGAGCATTAGTAGTCAATACTTAGAGCAACAGTAAACTGGTTTTGTGATTGTTGGCATATGTTGTAACATCACGGGAAAGTCTTGCGGTCCTGCATAATTTAAATACATAAACCTATGAATTCACCAACATTTTTGTTGACGTTTTAAGCAATGTTTTCAGGAGGTCAATAGTCAGGTGCCAGGTCCTTGGATAATGGTTTTTGGATTGCACTGTTAAAGAGTTTTATGTGGCATCATGTTTTGGGACTCTATGTTAACTGATTGTAATATTAAACAAAGAACAAGTAAAGCTTTAAGCTTTCGTAATATGTCTTTGAATTAAATCCAATGTATCAATTTAAACGACTTTTGTGTCGTTCTTATATATATCTTGTGCTGTTGATCTTGAAGTAACATGCCCCGGATCCTTATTCCGCTGCGACCCATTTTGGGGGTGTTACAACCACTACAACGCACATCGACATCACATATATCCATTTGTTCTACGTTAAGTAGAACAAAAGCAGATAGGGATAATTAGTCTCAATAGATCTATTTACGCATTCGCGCTCACTTAACCAATCTAATTGGCCATAAGTGACTAACGGTTCAAGATAGTTCGGGCAATAGTGGTTTGTAGCAAAACTTAGGCAACACATAAACATGTAAAACTCACGTTAAGAACTCGTGTCCAATTTTAAAAGCAAACAATGTTTCTCACCCTAAAGTATAAAGCATTTGAAAATCGGTAAAACCTGTGTGCTAAAAACTCACCTAAATCCAAGTGGAGAAATCAGATGATCACAAGGGAGAAAAAAGCCGAAAGGTCCAACACGACCATAAATAAATGACTTATTAAATCTTAGGATAAACGAAAAGATAACCGAAAACATGTACGACACACTTTCATGAAAAAAAGACATCCATGTGTATTGTGCTAGTTTGTTTAATAAAGGTATGACTTATGAAAATTACAAAGATTTTTTGGTTAGACTTGGCGCTTTCCAAAAATTACTACTTTTAGAAAGTTTCTAATTTAGGAAATTTTTATTTTTAAGACGTTTAATACCGTCCCCAATATTTGTTAAGTTTCCCATATATTCAAAATGCGCTAACTAAATCATAATCGCTAAACTCCAAGACTGATCCGTAATTTTTAGCCAAACTGACTATTATTAGTAACTTAACGCTTTCCTACAATATGTTTAATGAACGTCATCAAATGATTCCAAACATCAATATGTGTTTACGATATGTTTCGCTAGAGTTTAGAAAAGTCAAAAATGTCCTAAAAAAAAAAAAAAAAATAAAAAAAAAAAAAAAAAAAAAAAAAAAAAAAAAAAAAAAAGAAAAAAAAAAAAAAAAAAGAATGTGCCGAAAAGCCTTTTAACTATTCACATCAGCCCACATTCCATTTGGCTTTTCCGAAAAATGTTTCACGTTTCATTTGGCTATAACTTGACCATTTTAAGTCTGATTTTAAAGTGCGATATGTGAAAAACTATCTATTCGAAACAAGCTCTTTAAAGACTACTTTTACGCCTAATGAAAACATTTTTAGGTCGATCAAAACCTCAAAACTAATTCGGATCAGCAACATGTCTTTTCATAAATACTCCTAAAAATCCATCCAAACGCCACAATAGTGCTTATTCTAGCCTAATCCCGATCACTACCAAACTAACCAACAAAACCACACTTAATCTAACCTAATCCCTTCATTTCTGTTGTTGCAACACACTTTTCAACTCATCTCACCATAACTTATAAAACAACAAACATAATACTTGAATCTCACCAAAAATACTTACAAGAAATAAGAAAACAAGTAGCAAGTAATCACAAGATCTATTCCCCAAAATGACTAGATCTATAAAACCCACTTATAAAAATTAAAAACCGCTAATTTTTTATAATATTGAGAAAAAACCTAAAAATCAACCACCAATACTTTGATCTACAATAGGAACCCATGGAAATATTAACTTAAATGTTTTTTTTGGATCTTGAAAGAGATCCAAAGAAAATTGAAAACCCTAAAAAGGGTGTATTGTGTCGTGGTTAGCAAAAGAGAGGGATAGAAGAGATTTTTTGTTGTTTCTTTGAAATAGAGTGATAACCCTAAGTCAGGATATGGCCTTTGTATTTATTAGGACGTAAGAGGGTTTTAAGTATGATATAAAAGTACTAAGTGACCAACATACTTCAATGGTGTGTGTGGTTGGTGGTTTGGCCAAAAAGTCACCACAAGGGCCAAAGGCTCAAGCTTTTTGAGTCATAGTTCATCCTATGGGTACTAGTTGGTCAAAGTGCAAGTAACATTCTTACATACATGTATGTGTCACATGGGAAGGTCAAACTAGTGAAGATTGCATGAGAGTGACTTCCTCATAAGTCACTATCTCATGCTTACATGATCACATGCATGGAATATCCAAAAGATGCTTCATGAATTAATTTAGAGCTCAAGGTGTTTTCGTCTTGTGTTTTAGGCGTCCAATAAGTCAAGAGAGGGGAGGTGAATGAAATTTTTAACATTACAATGCTTGACGGATGATAACTCAAGTTTACACGAAAAGATTGCGGGTTTTCGGGGTTCCGTTTGGTCAAAAACGCAAAAAAACATAATCTAAAAGATAAAACCCTAAAATTAATATCAGAAGTGATTAAAAATCACGAAACACTTAGAAAAGTTAAAATATCTCATATAAGGCCTAAATTTATTAATAACCGATGTCGGGACGCGCCCGATGATGTTTTTCAAATTTACGCGGTTTAACTCCCCGGTAAACTGTCAGATTTAAACGTAACGTATAAAAGTCAAAAATAATGATAGGAAAAGTTTAAAATATTGACCTAAAATTTACGGGGTGTGACAATACAATACAAAGAATGATAGGATCCTGCAGATTTCAAGTAGTACCCAGAAGAAGAATAAAGTAGAAGACCACTCTAGGATAGTTAAGTCTTGTTTAAATAAACCGAATTTTGTTGTTGAACCATCTGGAAGTACAAATGTGCAGCATTCCAAATTAAATACAAATTCTAAGCTAATGTGCGTTAAATGTAATAGTTCTATATTTGATTCTAGACATGAATTATGCTTTCTTGAATTTGTTTCTGATATGAATGCGAGTTCGAAATCTAAAAAACAAAAGAGAAAAAAAAAAAGCAAAAACTAAGAAAAAAAAAAAAAAAAAAAAAAAAGAAAAAAAAGAACTAAAAAACGAAAAAAAGAAAAAATGAAAAATAAAAAAGCAAAAAAGAGAAAAAAAGGAAAAAATAAAGGGAAAAAAAAAAAAAGGGGAAAAGATAAAAAAATAAAAAACAAGTGAAGGTGGAAAAAGAAGAAAGGAAAGGAAAGGAAGAAAAAAAGATAAAAGAAGGGGAAAAAGAGGAAAAAAGGAACAAGAAAAAAAAGAGTAAAGGAAAAAGAAAAGAAAAGGATAGGAAAAGAAAAGAAAAAAAAAAAAGAAAGGAAAAAAAAAAAAAAAGAAGAAAAAAAAAAAAAAAAAAAGAAGAGGAAAAAGAAAGAAAAAGAAAAAAATAAAAAAAGAACAAAAAGGGGGTAAAATAAAAAAAAAAAAAAGGAAGAAAAAAAGGAAAAAGAAAACTAAAAAAAAAAAGAACCTAAAAAAAAAAAAAAAAAAAAAGGTATAAATGAAAAGAGAAATAAAGAAGGAAAAAAAAAAGGGAAAAAAAGGGAAAAGAGTAAAAAAAAAAAAAAAAGAAGGAGAAAGGAAAAAAAGAAAAAAAAAATAAAAAAAAAAAAAAATCAAGAAAAAAAAAAAAGAAAAAAAAGAAAAAAGAAAAAAAAAAAAACTAAAGAAAAGAAAAAAAAAAAAAAAAAAAAAATAGAAAAAAAAAAAAGTAAAAGAAAAAAAAAAAAAAAGGAGGAAAAAAAAAAAAAAGGAGAATAAAGGGAAGGGAAAAGTAAAAGGAAAAAAAGCTAAAAAAAAAAAAAAAAGAAAAAAGAAAAAAGAAAAAAGGAAAGAAACAAAGAAATAAAAAAAAAAGAAAATAGTAAAAAAAAGTAAAAAAAAAAAAAAAAAACAAAAAAAAAAGAAGAAAAAGGAAGAAGAAGTAAAATAAGGAAGAAAAAAAAAGGAAAGAAAAAGGAAAAAAAAAAGACTAAAGAAAAAGAAAAAAAAAAAGAAAAAAAGAAGAAGGAAAAAAAAGAAAAGAAAAAAAAAGAAAGAAAAGGAAGAAAATGGGAAAAAAAAAAAATAGAAAAACAAGAAAGTATAATTGGTATGGAGAAAAAAAAAGAAGGAGGAAAAAAAGTAACCTTTCCTCCTTCTATACCCTTGCCTCCCCGCGTCCTCTCCCCCCCCCCCCTCCCCCCCGCCACCCGCCCGCCCCTCTACACCCCCATCCCTGCCCCGCCCCCCAGCCCCCGCCTTGTGACCCTACATGAACCTCCCTCAACCCCTCCCGCATGCCAGGCCCCCACCGCTGCCACTATAAACCCCCCCAATACACACCCACGCTGACCCACAGACTCCGGACATTCACATAATCGGCCATGCGAGCCCAACCCAAGGCTTCCCGCCCCTGCAACGAAGAGCCACAATGGTCACCCCCAACCTCACGCAATGACTATACCAAGACACTAAAGTACCATCATGTTTATACTAGGAGACCTAGGAACCTAAGACTAATGGTTCTAATAACAGATCTAAGATTGTAAAATCTATAATTTCTAACAAAGCGAAACCCGGTATATCTTGGGGATCCAATACTACATTGCCCATCAACTACTTTAGTCGATCATAGGTTTGTCCACATAGTGATTTGTATGTATTTGGACTCAGGATGCTCAAAGCACATGACCGAAGACCGCTCTCAGCTCACCAATTTCGTTCACAAGTTTCTCGGTACTGTTATGTTCGGTAACGACCAAATTGCAAAGATTATGAGGTATGGTGACTATCAGATAGGGAATATCACAATTTCAAGGGTTTATTATGTGGAAGGATTAGGATACACTCTATTCTCTGTTGGTCAATTTTGCGACTCAGATCTTGAAGTAGCTTTCAGAAAACACACGTGCTTTGTTCGTAATCTAGAAGGTAGTGATTTACTCTCAGGATCTCGGGAAACCAACCTTTATACATTATCAATTAGGGATACGATAGCGTCTTCTCCAATTTGTCTCTTGTCCAAAGCCTCAAAGACCAAATCTTGGTTATGGCACCGATGACTGTCACATTTGGACTTTGGTGCTATTAATCATTTGGCTAAAAATGGTCTCGTACGAGGTCTTCCCAAATTGAAATTTGAAAAAGATCATCTATGTTCGGCATGTGCTATGGGAAAAAGCAAGAAATAATCACATAAACCTAAATTTGAAGACACCAATCAGGAAAAACTATATCTTTTACACATGGATATTTGCGGGCCTATGCGTGTTGCAAGTATAAATAGGAAAAAGTACATCCTCGTCATTGTGGATGATTACTCTTGGTGCACATGGGTGAAGTTTCTATCTTCAAAAGATGAAGCTCCTGATTATAATAAAGTTTTTGAAGATGATACAAGTTAGATTGAATATGCCTGTCAGGAACATTCGTACAGATAATGGAACTGAGTTTGTCAATCAAACTCTGCGTAGATATTATGAGAATGTTGGTATCTCTCATGAAACATTGGTTGCGTGATCTCCACAACAAATTGGTGTCGTTGAAAGGAAAAATCATACTCTTGTTGAAGCCGCTCGAACAATGTTAATCTACACAAAAGCTCATTTATTTCAATGGGTAGAGGCAGTCGCTACCGCATGTTACACCCAAAACTGATCCATTATACGGCGCCGCCATGGAAAAACTCTTTATGAGCTCCTACATGACAGAAAACCCGATCTATCTTACCTTCGTGTCTTTGGTGCACTTTGCTATCCAAACAATGATAGTGAGGATTTGGGCAAACTTCAAGCTAAAGCTGATATAGGCATTTTCATTGGATATGCACCCAAGAAGAAATCTTACCGTATCTATAACGGATATACCCAAAATATCATTGAAACTATCCATGTCGATTTTGATGAGCTGACGACAATGGCTTCTCAACAACTCGGTTCAGGATTCGAGCTTCAATTTATGACTCCTGCAACATCCAGTTCAGGACTCGTCACAAACACTATTCCTTAACAACCTTGTAATCCACGACCTAGAGATGATTGGGATCGTTTGTTCCAACATATGTTCGATGAATACTTTAATCCTCCAACTATTGCTGTCTCTCTAGTTCCAGTCGCTGCTGCACCAAGAGCTGTTGATTTAGCACATTCACTTGTGTCTACGTCAATTGACCAAGATGCTCCATCAACAAGTATCCCATCAACACAAAAACAAGAACATTCTCTAATTATTTCTCAAGATTTTGAAGAATCACCAAAAACACCACATTTTATGATGATCCACTTCATGAATCTCTTCATGAAGACTCGACTTCTCATGGATCATCATCTAATGTGAGACCAATACACACTTCATTCAAATTACTTGGTAGATGGACTAAGGATCATCCTATAGCAAATGTAATCGGAGATCCTTCTCGTTCTGTCTCCACCAAAAAGCAACTACAGACTGATGCTATGTGGTGTTATTTTGATGCCTTCCTAACTTTTGTCGAGCCAAAGAACTTTAAATAAGCAATGACCAAACCAAATAGATTGATGCAATGCAAGAAGAGATTCATGAATTTGAAAGGATACAAGTTTAGGAATTAGTGTCATGTCCAGACAAAGTCATGTTGATCAAACTAAAATGGATTTACAAGGTCAAGTCAGACAAATTTGGCGGGGTACTAAAGAATAAGGCAAGACTAGTTGCTTAAAGATTCCGGCAAGAGGAGGGAATCAATTTCAAAGAATCATTTGCATCGGTTGCAAGAATAGAGGCCATTTGTATCTTCATAGCAAATGCAGCCAACAAGAATATGACAATTTTCCAAATGGATGTAAAAATGGATTTCTTAAATGGTAAGCTCAAAGAAGAGGTCTACGTTTCTCAACTAGAAGGATTTGTGGATCAGGACAACCCATCGCATGTGTATAAGCTCAAAAAGGCCATGTACGGTCTTAAACAAGTACCACGTGCATGGTACGACATGCTGTCAAGTTTCCTCCTTTCATAATATTTCTCCAAAGGTGTAGTTGATTCGACACTCTTCACACGGAAAGCAGGAAATGACTTATTACTGGTACAAATTTATGTTGGCGATATAATATTTGCATCCACTAATACTGCTATATGTAATGAGTTTACTAATTTGATGACCACTAAGTTTGAGATGTCAATGATGGGGCAGATGTCATTCTTTTTAGGATTACAAATTTCTCAAAGTCTTAGAGGCATCTTCCTAAACCAATCAAAATATGCTTATGAAATTATTAAAAAATATGGTTTGCTAAATAGTGATTTTGTAAACACACCTATGGTGGAAAAGAATAACCTCGATGGAGATCTACAAGGGACACCCATTGATGCTACACTTTATCATGGCCTGATTGGATCCCTCATGTATCTGACATCTAGTAGAACTGACCTTATTTATGCAGTCTGCTTATGTGCTTGGTATGAGGCAAAGCCTACCAAAAAGTACTTAAATGCAGTTAAACGGATCTTTTGATACCAAAAGTGCACCATTAACATGGGTCTCTGGTACTTGAAGGATACCGGTATGTCTCTAACAGCATATGCAAACGCAGATCACGTGGGGTATCAGGACATTAGACGCATTACATCAGTAAGTGCTCAATTTTTAGGTGACAAACTTGTTAGCTGGTCTTCCAAGAAGCAAAAAAGCACTGCGATCTCGAGTACAGAGGCTGATTATATTGCCTTGTCTGGGTGCTGTGCTCAAATCCTATGGATGCGTTCACAACTAACAGATTATGGCTTTCAATTCAATAAGATTCGTATGTACTGCGAGAACAAAAGTGTGATTGCTTTATGCTGCAACAACGTTCAACACTCAAGAACAAAGCACATCGATATACGATACCATTTTATAAAGGAGCATGTGGAGAATGGAATAGTGGAACTCTACTTTGTTCGGACGGAATATTAACTGGCTGACATCTTTACCAAACCCTTGCCAAGAGAAAGATTCAATTTCTTGATCGAAAAGCTCGGTATGAGAAGCATGTCTCCGGAAACGCTAAAACTTCTGGCAGAGGAAACGGACGAGTGATGGTGGTAACTCATATCCTGTATCATATGTACATAAGAAAACATAAAAACTCAAAAATATTTTTCTTTTATATAAATTTTTCAAAAAAGAAAATAAAAAATTAAAAAATCAGAAAAATATAAAAATATGTATCTCTGGCATGTCTTCTGAAAATCGATAACATTTACGGCCTTAGAAATATCATTTAATAATGATACAAGGCTGTAAATGAAGTTCGAGCAGAAGTTTCAAAAGCTTTCAAAACATGCCAAAATGGCTTGCTATTATTTCAGATAGCAACCCAGTCATCATCTTAAAGGCAAGTATTTCAAAAAGAAAACTTGACCTCTCAACGGGAATTTATTCTTGGGCATGGTCTACTTTATGACCATGCAAAGGCTTGTGATTACGTTGCATCACAACCCGTGCTTCCTATATTCCATAAGTGTATGTGTCAGTGCGCTTATGTGTCAAAATAAGAGAAATCTTATTTTTCATGGTGTTTGGTTTTCTAAATTAAACAATATTTCATCAGAAAATGCTTTTCAAAGACATTTGACCACTCAAACAACGACTACAACTCTTTAAATAGAAAACGGGTCATTGTTTGAGGGTGAGAAAATATCAAATATCTTCTTCATAAAATTAGTTTTGTGATAATGGAAAAGGTTTTAAACAATAACGAGTTAACAATTAAAGGAGAGTTAATTAAGTTTAGCTTATGTGAGCTATAATTGTTATGTGTTTATGCCTTTAGGGAGTGTATGTGCAAATATAAGTTTCTTGGTATGCTAGTTAAAACATTAGGGACTATTTGTACCATGTGTTAAACTTTAATTGCCTAAATAAAACTTATATACAAAAATGCATATGATATTATACTTAAGGGGGGCAAATGTGTCAAAAACAAAACTTGTTTTATAACACACTCACCCACCGTCACTTTCACACACACACACATACACTTGAAATATTTATTTTCCCTCCCATCTTTAAACTCAAAATCGCCACTCCTTGTTCTCCATTTCTAGTCATTTTCTCGCATAAGGTACAACTAATAATATGTTCTACACCTCCTATACAACACTTTCCTCAAAGGAATTGAGATTTCATTCACTTTTGAACTCGAAAACCCTAAATCTTGAATTAGGGTTTGTCAAATCAAAAGTGCGTAAAACTTTAAATTGATTGAGGGGTTTTTTTTTCTGATGTGTAGAATACTCGTTTAGATCAGTTTTGTAAATGGTTAACAAACGAATGTGCTATGATCGATTTTGTGTGCGAAAATTTGGGTATTGGGAAGATAGTGTAATTTGATTGTGGGTTTTGTGTTAACTAGTATGTATATGTATCCTTGAATGTATAAGAGCCTTTAAATATCATCCTTGTATTGTTGCTTCTTGTATGAATGAATAAAAATGAATAAATGTGCTCGTTTGTGTTCATTCTTGATGATTCTATGGCTCAATGATGTTATAAATAATCCTATGTAGTAAACATCTAAAATGCATGCTGTTTGATCAAGTCTTGATGTATAAAAATCATGTTAGTATCAATGTTGCCTTTAAAGGCGAGTTATCAACTGCCTGTGTAAGGCGAGTTAACAACACCTTCAGAAGGCGAGTTAACAACTCTTTTCAGAATGCGAGTTAACCACACCTTCACGGGGCGAGTTAATAACTCCCTTCAGAAGGCGATTTAACAAATCCCTTTAGGAGGCGAGTTAACAACACACTATAGTAGGCGAGTTAACAACACCCTTTAGGAGGCGAGTTATCAACATGATTAAGGAAGCGAATTAACAACATGATTAAGGAGGTGAGTTATTAATCCTATGTAGGAGGCGAATTAACAGTCCTACTTAAAAGGCGATTTAACAAATCCCTTTAGGAGGCGATTTAGCCATAGATTTTAAAGAATTTTAAGATTGAATTTTTTTGAAGTCAATTTTCAACTCATGTTAGGTAGCTAATTAAAATTGGTTAATTTGGCAATCTAATCAGGTTAAGTAAGCTATATATCAAGGTTCAACAAGGATATCTGAATATGTCTCAGGTTTCCTTATTCTCTACAAGTTAGTTTGAATAGGATTCCCAAAAACACTAATTTAGTTGTCTTAATGCCTTTCACGTTATGCCCAATTAAGTTGCCCTTCGTATGATTAGATCTAATTCAATATTGCTAAATGCCTCAATGAGCCTAATCGTTTGAATGATGTCACAACATGGATCAAGCTTAAGTATTCAAAGGGCCTTATATTGTTTCATATATAAAATTGGTTATATATAAACTGTATTGGTCAAACTTTTAGAAGAAACATGAATACTACTCAAGCACCACAAAAAGCCCTTGATGATGCTCTTGTTACCCCGGCAGACCGTCTTGAGTTCGAGAAGTGCAACATGAGACTCAAGACTAACATCAAGCCAAAATAAGCTACATTTCAAGTGGTGATGGATGCTCTCGCTCTCACTTTATTCTACCATGTATTCCTGATCACTGTAGATGTTCCTGCTATTTACATGCAAGAATTTTGGGCTACAGTTTTTGTTCATAGGTCATCCATCAGATTCACTATTAACAAGAAGAAAGTCTCTCTCGATGTTGATATATTCAGAGACATTCTCTAAATTTGTCCTAAAATTCTAGGACAAGTCTTTGAAGACCTCCCACTGGAACAAGACATTCTCTCTTTCATCGGAGATCTTAAGGACACTGGAGACATCACCTATCTCACTGATGTGAATGTTGACTACTTGCATCAACCATGGAGAGCATTTGCTACTATCATCAACAAGTGCTTAAGTGGTAAAGAAACTAGAATAGACGAGATTCGTCTGTCTCGTGCTTAAATTCTTAAGGGAATGTTCCATAAGAAAAATATTGATTATGTGTATCTACTTTGGGAAGACTTACTGTTCCAGATTAAGTACAAAGATGATAAGAAGACAAACAAGATGTCATATCCCAGATTCACAAAGATCATCATTGATTGCTTCATGTCAAAGGATCCGTCTATTTCGAGAACCAAGATGTCTTGGCACACTGCTCGAGATGATACCCTGTTTACTTCTATGAGATGTATCTCCAGACATAAAGATACTTAGGTATATGGTACCATTCCTCCAACGGAATTAACAAATCAAGCAATGTTGGAATCCAAAGCGTACCAGACATACTATGCTTTTGCTTCTGGAGAGAAGGCTCCCAAACCAAAGTATATTCGAAAGAAAGATGATTCAGACACATCTCTCAAGAAGAAGCCTGTTTAAGCTACTAAAGGTATCAGACTCAAGTCAAAAGCAAAGGTTGCTAAACCTGACAAGAAGAAGCAACCTGCAAAGAAGACAAAAGTAAAAGGTTTAGATGTATTATTTGAGGTTGCCTTAACTGAAGCTGAACAAATTAAGCTGGCTACCAAGAGAAGCAAGAAAGACTTTCACATATCACATGAAAGTGGCTCAGGTGATGGAGTTAACACTCAGTCAAAGGTTCCTGATGAACCATAACAAAAGACTTATGGTACAGATGAAGGAACTGGTACTATACCAGGGGTTCCTGATGTACCTCCATACGAATCTAAAAGTGATAAAGAGTCTTGGGGAGATAGTGAAGACGAAGATAATAATGATGATGATGGTGATAATGATGATGATAGTGATGGTGATGATCATGATGATGACAGTGATGACGAAAGAACAAAGTCTGATAGAGATGAGATTCCTGATTTGAAATTGACTAATGTAGATCAGACAGAACATGAAGAAGAAGAATATGATGATGAATTTTATGAAGAAGGAGAAGAAGAAAACATTGATGATGAAGAAATAATGTATGACAAAGAAGATGACGAGGTTACAAAGGATCTATATGATTATGTTAATGTGAATTTAGGAAATGAAGATACTGATATGACCATTGCTGATCAAGGTGCCTTAAATCAACAAAATGTTTCTTAAGAATCAGGATTTAAGCATGTAGAGGAAGACGCTCATGTGACACTTACACCTGTAATTGACACACAGAAGACTGGAGATCCAACACAAAGCTCTTCTATTTCATCTGACTTTACAAGCAAGCTCTTAAATCTTAATAATCCATCTCTCGCTGACAATGAGATTGCCTCTTTGATGGACACAACAGCTCAGCATGCAACAGTAATTCTTGAAATCACATCAAGATTCACTATAACTGTTCCTCCACCACCTCCTTTCCTTCATCCTCTATAACAAAAAACAACACCAACACCTACACCAACAACTTTCTCAACAATAACTTTCACAAATCCAATAGTGACTTTACCAGAAATTCCTAACTTTGCATCCGTATTCAAGTTTGATCAAAGGGTATCCGCATTAGAATCTAAAATGTCTGAGTTAAAGCAAACAAATCCATTTGCTGAAGCTGTCTCTTCAATTCTGGGCATTGTTGATAAGTACCTTGCTTCCAAGATGAAAGAAGCAGTGGATGTTGTTGTTCAACTACAAACAAACAAGCTCAGAGAAGAAGCTTAAGCCGAGAATCAAGAATTTCTCAATCAGGTAGACTCAACCATGAAGACAATAATCAAGGATCAAGTTAAAGTTCAAGTCTTTAAGATCATGCCAAAGATTGAGAAGTATGTAACCGAATCTCTGGGAGCTGAAGTGTTAGTTAGATCAACTAATCAACCTCAGACGGCTTACGAAGTTGCAGCTTCACTGTCAGAATTTAAACTGAAGAAGATTCTCATTGACAAAATAGAGGCCAACAAATCGATAAACAGATCAGACAATTAGAAGAATCTCTACAATATACTGTTCGAATCATACAACTCTAACAAAGACATCATTACCTCATATGGTGATGTTGTCTTACTAAAAACAGGACGAGATGATCAAGACAAGGATGAAGACCCCTCCGCTGGATCAGACCGAGGGACGAAAAGAAGGAAATCTGGTAAAGATACTGAGTCCTCCAAAGATTCAAGGTTTAAGAAAAAGAAGTCTTCAAGCACCTCCAAAGATGCTTCCTAATCTCAACATAAGTCTTTCGACAAGTCTGTCCATGCAGAGGAGCCAAGTCACACTGTTGAAAACTCGGGCATACAACAAGATCAAGAGTTCATCACGGGAGACAACAATGAAAAACTCGCTAACAAGGAGGTTACCAAAGCTAAATGGTTCAAGAAACCCGAGCGACTTCCAACTCCTGATCCTGATTGGAGTAAGAGACGTCAAGTTGGCTTTCAACCACCTCAGACCTGGATAAGTCAAGCTGCACTTGCTAAAGAACCTCCCACTTCATTTGATGAGTTCAATGATACTTCATTTGATTTCTCTGCATTTGTCATAAATCGGCTTAAAATTCCAATTTTGACTTAAGAAATTCTGGTTAGACCGGCATTCAACCTACTCAAAGGCACTTGAAAGAGTATTACGGAATTAGAGTACCATCTTGAAGAATGTTCTAAAGCAAACTCTGAATGACTTGACTAGCATAACCTTGAAAATAAACCGTATCTGTTCGATCTCAGAAAGCCTCTTCCGTTATTTCAAGATCATCGAGGACGTCAAATTATCCCTAAGGATTACTTTATCAATAAAGATCTGGAATATCTGAAGGGTGGAGACTTAAGCAGACGATACTTAACTTTTGTGACGAAGACAAAGGCTGCTACTTATAAGCTCAAATGGACCGAAGACTTGGTTCACGAATTGTGGAATCCCATGGTGGTGAAATATGATCAACATGCTTACTTCGGCACTTCACACTGGGGTCCCAAACGCCAAAGCTTCTACGGATATGCAAGTAACTTGACTTTGTCTAAATATGTTTACTCTAGAAGAAGAATCATTGCAGTTACCAGACTTACAATCATGAAGAAGTATGACTACGGTCACTTAGAAGAGATTGAAGTTCGTCGAGATGATCAGAAGCTATATACATTTAAAGAAGGTGATTTCAAAAGACTACGTCTACAAGACATTGAAGACATGTTACTTCTACTCGTTCAACGCGAGCTGATCAATCTCACAAGTTTAGTGATGACACGCTCAATGATGTTCGGTCTGCTCTTCACGACATTGCTGTGGGAATAAGAATGGAATACCTGCCAAAGATCTTCAATTAGGTGTTGAAAGTTACCAAAAGAATCTTAACCTCACCAAACCCGACACATACAAATCAAATTTCAGAAACAAAACCGCATACACTTCACACTCAAACCCTCATGGAATAATATATGTGGATTAGTTCAAGAGGAAGAGATTGATGCGTACTGATGAACTCCACAAGTTCAGTGATGGCACGCTCAATGATGAAGGTTCTACTCTGTTCACGACATTGGCTGCGGTGTCCACACCCCGTCAGTTGGCGGAAACACGGAATGGCGATGATAACCATTCCAGTCGCACAAGATACCAAGATCACACACTTTTAACAATTATGATAATAAAAAAACACTTAGGTTTACATGAATCTTTACACGTTAAGACTTGATAAAATTGAATAATCAAAACCCATCTCGACCCAGTTCCCTTGGGTTACATCCTTGCTCTTCCAATACCATTCATATACCTTTGTTTAGACACACCTGGAAATGATACTCAAAAACGTCAACAATCATGTATGTGAGACTCGTAGGTTTGACCTTAAATCCCAAAGAGATGAGCCAAAATTCACAGTGGACAATGTGGTAATATACAATGATAGATAATGCAACCTAACCATAACATCACCGCTAATCAATAACCATATGTCACTTACACACCTAAATGGCCTACCAGCTAGAGCACTAAAATTAGGGTAGGACCACACACAAACCAGGGTAGGTGTACCCATCCTCTCTAATAACTACACAAATACTGGGTAGGCATACCCAACCCTAACCAAACAATCAGCAAATACTGGTAATAGGCGGTAACCCCTCCTCCGATCTAACAAACATACAACACATATAATCAAATAGCAGTCATAAAGAAACATAACTTTCCCAATAAACAAAACCAATTTCGCACAAATCAATTCAAACTTTCAAAACAAACATTGAGATCTTTTTCCCCAAGAAAAAAAGTAAAAAGTGAGGCACACGAGAACTCACCTCAATCTAGCAATCAAAACAACCACACAATCTTCATAAGGCAGAACACAGATCAATCTCGACGCAAGCACACAATTACCCGGCAACGACCTAAAAAATACTCCATTATTAAATAACTACGCTACAAATTATCAATATCAAATTATATCATTCCAAGCTCGTTATCTCATACCATTAACTCATTACAAAAATCGTCGACCTTATTACCAAGACTTTATCTCGTTATCAATACTTTATCTCATATCATGGTTGTGTGGTAATTACGCGAAAAAGACTAAAAAACACTTGGACAAAGTGCGACATCAATACAATACAGCTCAAACACCTCAAATCGTGGAACGATACAATCGACCAAAATACTCCGCGGAAAACTGACGAAAGAAATGAGCAAGAGCTCAAAAGCCGAAGATAAATAATCCATATTTCCGTAATTAGTACGATATATATATATATATATATATATATATATATATATATATATATATATATATATAAATATATATATAAATATATTTAGAATACATATATATATATAATACATATTACTTTAAATAAAATAATAATGATTATTATATTTTCCGTCTTATTCTTCGGGCTAACGGGGTATATCATAACGTCTCTTATTAAGTATGGTCCAAGACCCATAGCTTTTAACCTCGACACACAACCCAACCATAAGAGTCATCCTATCATTTCTCAATTTAAAATCGACACAAACGATTAAATATATCATGTTTTAAGAAAAGGTTTTGAGAAATTACATCATTCGTCTTGCATTAAATTTTCAAGTAAAATAACTATTTAATATTAAAATCTTGAAAATTTTACCCCTTTTAAGCAAAGTTTCTAAGTATAAATTTCTTTCAAAAATTCGACATGACCCGTACATTTTTATGACTTTTTTCTAGGTCTTAAACCTTAATCCAAAACACTTTTTCATAAACCCGACGTTTTCCGACAAACACGATATCAATACCTTCAATATGTTTTATCAAACCGTAGCAAAATAACCCCTTTACATTCGACAAGTCCAACAAAATCTCTCTTAGTCCAACACAATTTCTTTAGTCCATTTATAAGTCCACTAATTTATTTACTTGCTATAAAGCATTATGGCCCATTATGGTCTTTAAGTATTTAGCCCGATAGCATAACTTAGTCCATACCTCTTACATAAGTCCAACACTATAATTCAAAACACAATGGACCTTACGCCCATTAAGCCGAAATAAATATAAGTCAAAATCCCATATTCGTGGCACCATTAAGCCGAAACAATAAGCTATAAGCTCATACTATTATATTTATAGGTCGAAACCAAATAAGCCATAAGCTCATAATATAAGTCGAAACTCAAATAAGCCATAAGCTTCAAAAATAAGCCGAATACATAAGCTTCAAAATAAGCCAAATTCATAAGCTCAAAATAAGCCGAAACCAAAACCAAATCCAATAACCAAGTCCAATATCCAAATCCAATAACCAATATCAAAAACCAACAAACAAGTGGCCCGAGCCCAACTTGGCGTCGAACCCATACAACCAAACGGACCCTTATTGGGCCAAGCCCAAACCGAAAACAAATAAACTCAAATAAGCTATAAGCTATAACCTAGCTTATTGAATAAGCTATAACCTAGCTTATTGAATAAGCAAAACCTCAAAATAAGCCCTTTTTAAGCACTTTCATAAAATGAAAAATTACCACAACAACCATTTGATTTAAATTCAAAAATCCTTTCTTTCTTTCTTTTTTTAGCCGACGCACAAACACCCCCTTTTTTCACATTTTCGCAACCAAGATTCGATTTTTACAACGATCAACATGTACAACTAGTGTTTTAACACTATAATAGCCACAAAAGTACAAATTTTAACAAAGTTTAAAAAACTTACAAGTTTGGATGACCTTGGTTCGGTTTTGATGCGAAAGGAACGAATTCATACACCTTTTACATAACCCGCGTCTACTAACTATTAACCCACTATCTAATCTTAACCTGTGTTCTTGAGAAAATCTTCAAAACTCTTTGTTTTCTTCCTCCTTGTGGTTCGTCCGAAATATAGAGAGAGAGATAGAATTTTTTTTGTTATTTTGAAAATGAGAGAATGAATGAAATGGTTGAGGTAATGGTGGTTATATAAGTACTATGCAAGACATGCTAGCTTAAAAATAGACATATCGTCTCCTCTTGACTTCCCTTGACCGAATGGATCCTAGGGAGGGTCTCGGGTCTTCCTTTTTGTGTCGGGATCACTTAAAAACTCAATTTTCATCTATTTAAAACGTCAACCAAACTTAGTTATCATTTTCATTGTATTTAAAATCATTTTTCCATAAACCTAGGTTATTCACACAACACCTATCACATTAAATTACTACAAAAATCCATTTTGAGCCGTTATCGACCGACTCCGGACCGAAAACATGAATTTTTGACAAAACTCAACCGAACCTTGCTCATCCATTTAAAAACACTTCAAATCACAAAATATGGCTTGACAACTTATATTCACCGAAAATTTCACCTTTTTACGACCGTTACAGTCTTTTACCGAATTTCACGAAAACAACCGTTTTTCTAATAACTTTCAAATCTCACACTCACGATTTACGTTTTAAATCAACGTTATTTCATTATTATGAATTTATTAAATAAATAAACCCCTTAACGCATTCCTAACTTCAATAAATCTCAACACTTGAATAAACTGTCGTGCCGGTACGCGCTGCGTGACGATTTTTCGCTAAACGCGGGAAAACTTCCCGGAAAGGACTGAAAACCTCAAAACCACTCTAAAACAGAAAAACGAATCAAAAGCGATTCATTTACGAACTCAAAACTCCCTCAAACTCCCGGTTAAACCAAAACTGTTTTTTACGCAAAAATAGTCAACAGAAGACAACTTTTCAGCTTTCATCAGGAAAACTGACAAGATCGAAAGACTTCAAAATACAAAACTATAATATTTTATAATACTTAACCCTGAGAATATTACCGGTTATCACAGTATCACCCCCTTCAAGGATATTCGTCCTGAAATTCAACTCAATTTATCAATTCCCAATACTGACAGGAAATTCCATTCCTCAAAGAATCACATCAATCACTATAATTTAGTCTTTTGAAGCGAGGTTTCTTACGATCCCTTTAAAGACTACGTCTTTCCACAGTCCAATCCTACACTTTCTCATGGTCAATCCATATCCGATTACAAAATTACAATAACCTCTCATGCTATCTCTTAGATTCATAATTTCTCAAACTTAGGTCTCACTGCCTGAGTCGGGTGTCAGGATACGATCCCGTCCTCGACGTGACAACAAAACTATCAGAATTGGCATTGCCAAATCTTTCTGGTTATTCAACCAACGGGACTAACCCTATGGGGTATACGTCCTACGCAATACGACTCATACTCTACCTTACCAACACTTACTCACTCAAAATCCCTAAGTAAACTTTACTTGGTGAAACAATCCCGGCTCTACCCTTCTAGGAAGGCCATTACAAAATCTAAACCACATCATTAGACGCTTTAAATTCTTTTCCAAATCAATCTTACTCCACGAGTATCTTAAATCTTAGTTCACTTAGGTAGGTCAAAATACCTCTCAACGGCTTACACAGTCAAAAGTATGATCAGGTTTCTCAATTGATCATCACAACTCTTTCTAATGCTCCCTGTGTCCATTTATGGTCTATTACCTTCCTATTAGATCTCCAACCAAGACGGTATAATCGATCAACCCGAATACAATTCGAGCTTACAAAATATACTAACTACATTGCACGCTATATCCTAATAAGGAAGTGGGTACCCGCTCTATCACGAGCAACCAATCGCAACACACTCGTACACGGGCAAAACTGCGCTCTCAAACTAACACGAAACAACACAAAATACCGCTATCCACGAATATCGAACACAAATTTTTTTCCTTCACTATCACGAATCGATTTCAATACAAATTACCTAATAACTAGAATGATTTGTCATAACTACCAATACAAAAAGAAGCTTTTCTATTTATAACCGACACTAACCGATGCTACTCGGTTTAGTGATATATACAAACTACTAATCCAACCTAATTTACCCTACGCATCTCCTCTGGGCTCCTGCCCTCTCCTCTTACTATCAACAACCTCAGCCAACTCTAATCGCGCACGTCTCTCCTCAGCAAGCTGTAACCGCAAATCCCGGTTCTCTCCCTGCATATTACTGATGGCACAGAGCTGCTCTCTGTGCATCCGTCTGACCTGCCCACGACTACAGGGTTAACACTAGTCTCCATATCGCTCCAAATGTCACTGCGACCCACTCCTGCTTATACTCTAGACTCCTAAACCGATACCTCTCGGAGAAAATCTCATCCCTAACCGCCCCTGACCTAGTAAATAACTCTCCTATGTCCCTATCATACCTCTCAAACAAAGCAAGCGATAGCTCCTACAATCGTATTACATGATCACGAATCAATCCCCCCATTCATCTCGACTTGAGCTCCCAGCTCAGTTAAAAACCCCTTAGTCTTAGTTGTAGCGGGCATAACTACAGGCGATGGTACAGTCAGCGGTATCATGGGTGATGAAACAGGTGAAGGTACAATAGAAGGTGATGGAGAAATGGGAAGTAAACCAGATGTCCACTCGGGTGAAGGTGGTGTCTAAACAGGTGGTGCTGGTGGTGGGTAAGCAGGAACATCAATATAAACCATACCGTCCTCTGGGTTTGTCCATGTGGTGAGTGTGGGC